>PVKU01009223.1:0-19387 GCA_004027475.1 Anoura caudifer
AACATCATACTCAATGGGCAAAAACTAAAATCTTTTCCACTAAGATCAGGAACAAGACAAGGTTGTCCACTTTCACCACTTCTTTTCAATATAGTATTGGAAGTCTTAGCCACAGTGATTAGACAAGAAAAGGAAATAAAAGGCATCCAAATTGGAAAGGAGGAAACAAAGCTATCATTGTTTGCAGATGACATGATAGTGTGCATAGAAAATCCTATAGACTTGGTCAAGAAGCTGCTTGACCTAATAAATGAATTTGGCCAAACAGCTGGATACAAAATCAATATCCAGAAATCAAAGGTATTTTTGTATAGCAACAATGAAAGAGCAGAAGCAGAGGTCAAGAAAAAAAATCCCATTCGATATAGCGAAAAGAAAAATACAATACCTAGGAATAAACCTAACCAAGGAGGTAAAAGACCTGTATGCAGAAAACTACACAACACTGAAGAAAGAAATCAAGAAGGACACAAACAAATGGAAACATATACCGTGTTCATGGATCAGAAAAATTAGCATCATCAAAATGTCCATAGTACCCAAAGCAATTTACAGATTCAATGCGATACCTGAGAAAGTACCAGTGGCATATTTCACAGACATAGAACAAACACTTCAAATATTTATATGGAACCATAAATGATCTGGAATAGCTGCAGCAATTTTGAGAAAGAAGAGTAAAGTAGGAGGGATCACAATATCTGACACCGAACTGTATTACAAGGCCACTGTAATCAAAACAGCCTGGTACTGGCACAAAAACAGGCACATGGACCAGTGGAATAGATCAGAGAGCCCAGAAATAAACCCAAGTCTCTATGGTAAATTTATGTTCGACAAAGGAGACAGCAACATAAAATGGAGTAAAAGTAGCTTCTTCAACAAGTGGTGGTGGGAGAACTGGACAGCTACCTGCAAAAAAAATGAAACTTGAACACCAGCTTATACCATACACAAAAATAAATTCAAGGTGGATAAAAGATTTAAATATAAGATGTGACACCATTAAAGTCCTAGAGGAGAACATAGGTAGGAAAATCTCAAATATTTCATGCAGCAGCATTTTTACTGATATGTCCCCTAAAGCAAAGGACATAAAGGAAAGAATAACAAATGGGATCTCATCAAAACAAAAAGCTTCTGCATGGCTAAAGAAAACAGTATTAAAATAAAAAGAGAACCAACTATATGGGAAAACATATTTGCTAATGATACCTCAGACAAGGGTTTAATCTCCAAAATATATAAAGAACTTACATGACTGCACTCTAAGAAGACAAGGAACCCAATTAAAAAAATGGGCAAAAGACTTGAACAGACCTTTCTCCAAGGAGGACCTACAGAGGATCCAGAGACACATAAAAAGATGCTCAATATTGCTCGCTATCAGAGAGATGCAAATTAAAACCACAATGAGATACCACTTCACACCAGTCAGAATGGCCATCATAAACAAAGCAACAAACAACAAGTGTTGGAGAGGTTGTGGAGAAAAAGGGACCCTAGTGCATTGTTGGTGGGATTGCAGACTGGTACAACCACTATGGAAAGCAGTATGGAAATTTCTAAGAAAACTAAAAATGGATCTACCTTTTTACCCCGCAATTCCACTGCTAGGATTATATCCTAGGAACCCTGAAACTCCAGTCCAAAAGAACCTATGCACCCCAATGTTCATAGCAGCACAATTTACAATAGCCAAGTGTTGGAAGCAACCTAGGTGCCCATCGGTAAATGAATGGATCAAGAAACTATGGTACATTTACACAAAGGAATTCTATGCAGCAGAAAGAAAGAAGGAGCTCCTACCCTTCACAACAGCATGGATGGAACTGGAGATCATTATGCTAAGTGAAATAAGCCATGTAGTGAAAGACAAATACCATATGATCTCACCTTTAACAGCAACCTAATCAACAAAACAAGCAAACAAGCATAATATAACTAAAGACACTGAAATTGAGAACAGGCTGACACTCATAAGAGGGCAGAGGGGAAGGAATTCCAGGGGAAAAGGGGAAAGGTTTAGA
The DNA here is from genome assembly GCA_004027475.1 of Anoura caudifer. NCBI lineage: Eukaryota > Metazoa > Chordata > Mammalia > Chiroptera > Phyllostomidae > Anoura > Anoura caudifer. The sequence goes on from PVKU01009223.1 coordinate 2,031, forward strand.
GCAACAAGTATGGAAGATACATGGAGAAAAACTGGGGGGGGTGGAAATGCGGGGGGATGTGCGGAGGGCTTTGGCGGTGGGCTGGGATGGGAGTTGAAGACAGAAAACTGTACAAAAACAACAATTAAAATAAAAAAAAGAAAAAGGTAAAACCACAAACAGGAATCTTTAGAGCCACTGTTTTCCACTAGCATATGAAAGGTATGAGGCTCATGTTAGCTATGAACTTAAGATGACAAATTTTTGAACCTTTTAGAGATGTCCCCAAACTGATACTGTTGAGAAAGTTTCATGTGCATGGACCCCTTTCCAGCCTTACTTCTTTCTGCACTGCTTCCAGTAGCAACCAACTCAGAAAACACATTCCAAGCTCTCCCTTGCCTACCATTCCTATGAAGCTGAAAATCAAAATGACAGGAAATATTGAATGTATTTTAGATTCACTGGCTCATTTCCTTTCCATTGGCTCTGACTTATAAAGGTGTAAGTGATAGTGAATTTTCTCATTAAGCCAATCTGCGTAAATATAGCAAAAATAAAAACTCATTTACCTGAACAGCATAGAATAAAACAGATTGCAGAATTAGAGAGATGAAAAGGACCTTAGGGAGTCTAGCTCTATTTTGCCATTCCTTCAATGAGAAATGACAGCAGAGTGTAGAGTGTTTGGTTCCAAGTTCAAATCTTGCCTCTGTTACTTAATAGCTGAGTGGTTGTGAATAAGTTAAACATTCTGTGCCTTGGTTTTCTCATCTATAAAAAAAAAAGTTTAACAATAACACCTAGCTGAGGACTGTAGGGATGATTCAGTGAGACATGTCAGCAAATTTATGAGAATAATACATTATAAAAGTGAGGTACAGAAAAGCTAATTCTTCAAGATAACCCAAAATGGGAAATTAATTCCAAGAAAATACAAAAATACACTTATGGCTCGGATGAGTACTAAAAGATAATCATTTGATTTATACAACTTTAATAAAGGGACATAAGGAGTTAGCTGAGTCAGTCTTAGGAAGGAATTCCACATTTTGTAGATGCCTGACTAAAGGGAGCAGCTTCCTGTTATAACATGTTCCCTGCAAGACAGACAACTTGGCTGAACCCTGGCTGGTTATGGAATTGGTAACCCCAGAGCTTTTGCCTAGGAGTGTCTCCATGGCAACTTTTATTGTTGGCTGAAGGATTCAGGAGACAGATTTTTGGGGTGGGGGGTGTGCACATGTACATGCACACATGTGTGCCCTTGGGCTCTCAGGCCCACTTGCAACCTACAGGGTCTGAGGCTGCAGTTAGGCTCACAAGATGAGGAAGCCCTAGACCTGGGTTTTGCTTGGCTTATAACAAAGCTGGGAGCTGGGGGTAGGCAAATGGGCTGAAATGAACACTCCACAAATTTAACAAAGAGGTAGAGGAGGCTGTTGGAGAGTAAAAGGAGACAAATAGAGAGATATAATCTGGAGCAGCCTGATGAAGGCCTTTGACACAGAGATGTGTAGTGCGTACACAAGTACACCCATGGCAGGAACATACCAAAAGTAGATGGTACTAGGGTAGAGGGGATGGGACATAGTGGTTGGATAAAAATAAAAGGCTTCATTTAGAGAAACAAAGGGCAAGTGTGGGAGCTAAGCTGATGCTTGAATAGGCTTCTCTGGATCCCACACTTATGCTTTCCAGGTCTGGAAAAATTGAGAATGCACAGGCCAGGCTACTTGTGTGTCCTGGAGTGACCTGATCATTATTGACGTCAGAGGAGCAGCAGTGACTTTGGAAGTCCTCAGGGAGGAATGTGGGGCCAAGACTCTGGGCTGAGTGCATCCCCAACCTTGCTGTACCCGCTGGGACATCCCTGGCCTGCTCTCTGGGCTGGACTCTTGCCTTTGACCTACCCACACAATCTAAATGGCCCTACTACCTCCCTCCTGGGGCCCAACAGGCCATTTTGTTTTATTCTCTCCTCAAGGACAAGATGTGGTTTGTGTATAATTTAGAAGAATACTCTATTTTGTTTTTTTTCTTTTTTCTTTTTTTAAAACTTTTTTATTGTTGTTCAAGTACAGTTATCTCCATTTCCCCCCCACCCCAGCCATCCCCACTCCCCACCATTGATCCTACCCCTCTTTGGTTTTGTCCATGTATCCTTTATAGAGGTTCCTGAAAACCCTTCCCCCTTTACCCCTCCCCCCCGCCATTATCCCTTCCCATCTCCCCTCTGGTTACTGTCAATTTGTTCTTTTTTTATTTTATTTTAAATTATTTTATTGTTGTTCAATTATAGTTGTCCGTATTTTCTCCCCACCCCTTCCTCCCACCCCCTCCAAAGCCACCTCCCTCCCTTGCTTCCACCTTCCCCCTTGGTTTTATTTTGAAGAGCTAGGAAGCTTCTCAACACTAAGTCATGCTAAAGAATTTACTGAGGATTACATTTGGATACATAGTTCATTGACTCAAAAAGCTGTCCACTGTTTTAATTTTAGGGATATTTTCCTGATTACAACATTGAGACTGGAAAATAAAAATCAGCTGCTTTGAAGTTCATAGACTGTATTGTTTTGAAGGTAGAGCTGGTTGTTTGTTTTTGCTTTTAATCTGCTGGTCTTTAAAACTCTCTGCTTCTAAGTAATCATCTAATTTTTGACAGTGATTGCCAGCTAATGCTATCAAATAACAATCATGATTAAACACATTTCATGAGCCCTGAGGCCCTGAAGCAATTTCTGTAAAGAATTAGTTTGTCCTTCAAATGGCATAATAAGAAAAAAAATAGGTGCAATTCATCCAGAACAGTATGTTATACTGGGAGAAGGGTAATATGTTTACTCATTCTTAACAGTTATAAATGGCCTACAATTAGCTTGCTTTCTTCCTTTCCATTTATGTTTTCCCTTCTTTGTGATATGAAAGGAGCAAGGTAGTTTATAGCTGCCACAGTGATTTTCTGACCACCTGGATCACTTTATAACATCGCAAATCCTGCCCCTCCTCCCTTTTACCATGTAGAGTAAAAATACATAAAGTACTCAAAAAATAGTTAGTTGCTATTGGTGATTTTTATACCTGAGATGTCAAATAGCTATTAAGCATAATTTGAGCCTAGTAAGAAATTAACAAGAGATGGTTGTATTACCACACTCCAGACTGTCCTAGAAGAATCTCTACAGAATGAAATGACCAGGAAAAAAGATGGGTTGACTAATTTATTACATACAAGTTTTAGGCATAAAATTCCTAAAATGTAAAACTTGGAGCTCATGCTAGCTGCTGATGAGGACAGAATGAATTGAAACATAATGTATAACCAATATGAAAGTTCTCTGGATAAAATCTAAAGCTCTAGTGTAAAGATATTAACATTCCTTCCCAGTGTTCTCATCTATACCTAGTAAATATATTCCAAAAGTAAAAGGCATATCTTTCCCCTTCAAATCTTCACAGTACAGGGAAGTGCTGTTGACTCTCAGTATTTTTTCTTTCTAGGAGACAAATAAATGAAAATAGAAAAATATGTGACTATTGTTTCTATTGTGAGTTACAATCATAATCAAGTCATCTGCATGGTATCATCTGAAAGTTAATTCCACCAACCAAGGATATGAGAGCTAAGAATATTTGATGTTTTTATCTATATTTACTTTCAATTTTCCTTAAATTTCTTCTCCACAGCAAATCTTTTGTAGGTATGAAATGGAGGGATGGATACATTGGTGGACCTAAACAATTAATTTCAAAATTGTGGATGTAAAGAGTATTGAGCACTGATATTTTCTTTTAAGAATTTGTGGTTGCCTTTGCATGTCTGAAAGCTTTTACACACATGAAAACACATTTATGTAAAAGAATAAAAATAGAATAAGCATGAGTGGCAGTGCATGTATAAATTTCCCCTATGCTCACTTGCTTCCTAGGCACAAAAAGTTTCAGTAACTTGTGTTTTCTGAGTGGATTCTGTGATTCTGTATGTGATTTTTATTCAGATGAATAAATATTATCTTTTTATTTTAGATATTTTAGGCTTGGGGTTGCAGTTTAAGGCTCTATTTTAAGCCCATTTCTCTCTCTTTTTTAGTTTTGTTCTTTATTTCTCAGTTAGGTGTTTTGTCAAACTTGATAGGTATGTAAGGAGCCCAAGGTTGTGCCTTTCACACCCACACATGGCTAGATTGTGGATATATAATTGCATAGAGACACTATGCAGGACGTTTAAACAAGGTTGATTATGGTTTTGTTACTCAATAATGCATAAAGGGTGGGCGGCAGTAAAACCAAAACCAATACTAACAGAAATGTAAAAATTCACTGCATTAGAAGGATGTTGTCACTTCAAAAGTTGAAAATTATGTCTTAGTATATTAAATTATTTGAAATTTAACTAGTTTTACAATGGCTAATAATCTGCAAGTTTCCAGAACTTACGTTACTCTTGACTTCAGGCAGATGTATTTTCCCCAAAGTAGCAAGAAGTATGTCAAGTACATCAATCATAATATGAGAAAGTGGAAAGCCTCCAGTGTTCCTTACCTCAAGTGCCCATTCTTATTTGTCATCTAGGCGGTTTCCCAAAATATAAATATATGTGGTTAGTGAGATTAGCTTTGGCTTGCAAAACAAAACAGATGTGACAACATTCGTTTGAGAGAATGTGATAGGAGTTCCTCATAAAGGAGCTGGTAAGCTTTTAGGTGCATATATGCCAATTCATGATAGACTCCCATGGTGTGAATTAGTCTTTTATTTGCTGCTATAACAAGCTACCACAAATTTAGCAGTATATATAACGGAAATTTGTTATCTTAGATTTCTGGGTGTCAAAAGTCTGCAAGGGGTTTTACTGGGCTAAACTCAAGGTATCACAGAGTTTGTATTCCTTCTGAAGGTTCATGGGAGAATCTGTTTTCTAGCCTTTTCATTTTTAAGGGTCCTCTATATTCCCTGGTTCATGGCCCCCTTCTTTCATCTTCAAAACCAGCAATGGCTTATCAAGTCCTTCTTACATTGCATATCTTTGATTTGCTTCTGGCATGACATATTTTTCTTTAACTCTGACTCCTTTTCCACCTACCTATTCTGCTTACCCAAGGACATTTTTTTTTTTCATTGCATTTTAGAGAGCAAGGAAGGGAGACAGAGAAACATTGATGTAAGAGAGAAGCATTCATTGGTTGCTTACCATACACACCTGGACAGTAGGATCAAACCCGCAACCTACTTATGTGCCCTGACAGGGAATCGAACCCATTACCCTTTTGGTTACAGGATAACAATGCAACCGAGCCACACTGGCCAGGGTTCCCTCTTCTGCTTTTAAGCACCTTTTTGATTGGGTCTAACCATTAATTAGGATAATCTCCCTATTTTAGGTTAGCAAAATAACAGACTGAATTTGATCTGCAACCTTAATTCCTCTATGTCATGTAATATAACGCATTCACAGGTCCCAGGGACAAGGACATGGGCATGTTTGGGGTGAGGGCAAGCATTATTTTGCCTGCCATATGGAGAGTTTGATATGGAATACATTCTATTCTGTGCTTCCTAACTCATCTCTTTCCCCTTAAAGAATGAATGACTTCTCTCTTTTCTCCCTTAGTCCCATGCCATCCTCTCTGGGGGATTTCAATACCTTGGTCTTCCTTTGCTCCCTGGCCTTTGAGCACATTGTTCATTTGCTTACCAGATTCCATCCTTCTTGTGCTTCAGGGCCTACTGTGTGCAAGGCCATGTGCTTTATTAAACAGAAGTAGAATTATAGAAATAATAAGCTGAGAGTGATGAAAGTTATGAAAGAGAAAACTGACAGGGTCCAGAAGAGTACACCTGATGATATCAGTGTGGAGATGATACCACTGATGATACCACTGATGGTATCAGCATCAACGGAGAGCTCAGGGGACCAAATTCTGTGGGGCAGAATTTGTTCGTATACTTGCAGCCCTTTCAAATTTATCAACCCATTGAGACCCTGTCCTGCACTCCTGGGTGATTTTTAATTTTGCTCATGTATGGAGCAATCTATTCACTCAGCAAACATGTACTGGGCACTGTGTTGTTAGAAGCAGAAAAGGTAAACAGCTTTAGCTGCTCCCCTGAAGGAGCTCACAGTTAAAAAATTGGGAGATTGGCAGAGGAGCTGTTTTTAAAGGGGAAAAAAATGAAGAGACAGGTACATATACACTGACTTTCTCAGACTAAATCATCTGGAATCTCTGAGAGTCCCTCAGCTTTGGATGGAGAAGCTGTCTGAAATGTCTCACCTTGCCCAGGACCATGACTGTCACTTCTAACATTAGACAGGTGTCAGGCTAACAATGATTTCTCTGATTGGTAAATCTGAACCAGGAATTTAGCTGGTTTAATTTTTAAATAATTTGAACTAAAACCTTTTTGCTTCCTAAAGCAGTTTACATTCTGCTCCATTTCCCAAAATATTAAGACCAGATTCTTTTATTATTAATTCCCTTATCATCAAATATGTGTCGGATTCTGAGCTCAACACCAGACACACAAAGTTGGAAAAGGTATGCTTCTTTGTCCTGAATTATAGCATGGAGAATAGAACAAAGAGTTTCCTTTTTATTAGGCATATCTAGTAATTTAGTGGAACTTATGGTTATTCACTCTGTGAAGGCATAATTTTATATCTGTGAAAATAATTTTGACAACAGTAAATGTTTATCATTAAGTGAGGCCACTTACAATTTGATTTAAAGAAACTACATCAATTTGCAAGAGTTGTAATAATTATTTAAAACCAAGCTTTTATTTTTAGGAGTGTTTCAAATTATCTTTTTAAATTTGTATACTCAATTGTTAATTAAAGGATATATTCACGTTTTCAAAATTATCTAGCTATTTTATAAATCTGCCAGATGATTTAAATTCTCTGTAGGTTAATCTGTGTAGTTGTCCTTGGGCTGCAAAATAACCTGGATAGGTTGAGTAGAATGAAAAGATTTTAAAACCCTTTATATCTAGAGCTTATGTCTCTGCTGCAGACTTGAACTGGGGTCACTTTCTTCATAAAGCCTTCTTGGCATTCCAAATCACAATTAATTCTCTCTTAGAAGATGGATGTGTTGTGGTTCAAATGAATGAGCAGGACCAATCATATTTCTCTCTGAAATGTGAAATTAGGAACTGAGAGATCCTTAGCAAGGGGCACTGACACTGAAGTTACAAAAATGAGCCAGAAACCAGAAGGAGTGAGGTCAAAATGGCCATAGAGCCAAAGGTGTAGGAGAATTATGACTAATCAGAGTCCTACAATTTGTAGAAGGTGGGGAAGGGGCCAGGTGCATGGAGAGAAGCTGAGATGCTGTGAGAAACAATGTCGGTCACTGGAAGTATGACATGGGTTCCTAATGACTTCTCAAAATTGGTTGTCTGAGACTTTGTTGTTTTGCTGTTAGATTTTAAGGAAATCTTTATTAGTATTTTTATAAAATTCTTTTTACTTAAAACAATTTGAGTGAGCTTCTACGTCTGACACTGAAAGAGCAAGACCAACATGGAATGAGGATGAACCTATTCAAGCTCATTCATTTTACAAATCTCAGTTCTCTCATTTGATAACTTTTGGTGGCAATGTAAGAGCTGCTCTCTTTTTTTGAAGGAAATATGCAAAGAAGATTGTGTCTTGGTGGGCATTAGGCTGTTGGAAATATTTTTGCAAAGAAATAAAAAAATCAAATCTTGTCATTGGTTTCCAAATTATTCAATCTTTTGCATTTTTCACAAATATTTGTGCAAGGGTCTGTGCTGAGCTTTCACATCCAGAGATATATAAGCCAGTGCCTGCCCTGAAGATGTCTAGCCTCTGAGGAAGGGTTAGAGAGATTGCATAGTGAGAAAACTATGACACAAGTAGTACATTCTATGGAGGGAAGAAAGCACAGATTAATGAACACTTCCTTTACACTGATTTTCCAATGACCCTACAGTGTGTCCTGGCTTTTGAATGGGCTCATGGCAGCAATTTGTACTTATTGCCCTGTATTTACATAATGCATAATAGGCAAGATAAGTTTTAGGAAATCAAAGGAAATGAATCCAGAAGCAGAATTTTGATAATAAATAAATTCTACAAGAAAAATAATGGTTTGCTTATCTTAATGGGAAAGAATAACAGGAAACAAACAGTTAACTTCATCATAGACTTAGAAGAGAAAAGAAATAATGGTTTCTCCAGGGTGCCCCATTTTTAGTGGTTGCTGGTAGCTTTAGGCATTTCCATGCTCCCTCTCCTCTCCCTATACCCACTTCACCACTTTTCATGACACTGGGGTCCCTGGCATCTCAATATTGTGAGCTACATTACATGCTTCTCATTTAGGTGACCACGGGCAGTAGTGAGCTGGTGTTGTTCTAGGGTTGATAGCAATTCTGTAATTTCATTCTCTCATTAGAAGGTCTGTGTTTATTTATTAAAGCTGCACATTGCCAAAGGCAATGTACAAAAAATATAGAAATACCAAAATTAAATAAAGGCTATTATTGCTATTATTTTTATAAGACTTGTCTATCATAAGCCACTGTAGATCTTTGTAGAATAGAGGTTAATGTCAGGCACTCCCTGACAACTGAATTAGCAAACTCTGCACCTCCCCTGTTTCCTGCCTCTGTCAGACACAAGTTCTCTTTCTCTCTTTGAGGCAAAGAAGGTAACAGACGCATCTAGGGACTTGCATCTTTTAGAAAATTCTCCAGCCTCTAAACCACCATTCCAAGTGGGTACAAGAGCTCCCTCATGGGATTTCTCTGCTGGTCTCAAACACTCCATCCCGTACAGCATCCTGGGGACTAAGGGGATATTTCTACTTCTACATGGGTTCTTTCCTCTGTTGAAGGTGGAAACTGAGAGAGCTGTTTAGGCTCCCTTCCACACAAGAATGTTGATGGAATGGCCAGTGCCTCAGGAGCTGGGAGGCCAGCAGAGAGCACCCACCACCACTGCCCTGCTAAAACTTACATTTCATGGCGGGGACAGAAAAGGGACAACTATACAGGGAAATATATTGTCTGTCATATGATGTTAAGCGTATGGCTAAAAGTAAAGCAGGGAGAGGGCACAGATTGTGCCAGAAGAGTGGGAGCTGGAGGGTCTTATATTCTATAGGGTGGTTCAAGAAAGATGAATAAGATGCCATAAGCAGCCCCTGACACAGTGAGCAAGCAAGCCACATGGACATTGACGGGAAAAGCATTCCAGAGGAAGAAAATAGCAATTGCAGACTCTGAGCACATGTGAACAGAAGAAGAGGTTGTATGCTTCTTCAAATACAAGTGTCCAACCTCTACACACATGACACTCTTCACAATTTGATGTAAGGACCATTTCCATGGGAGAAAAAGCTGTGCATACTCTGAAACATGTTTTAGTTAATGCTTTCATTTCACAGTAGTAAAGATGTCTCTATTTCAAGTTGTCAGTCTGTTGGATTTTTTCATAATCTGTCATACTTACACTTGAACTAGGGTCAACTTAACCACCTATCTACCCCAAGCTGAGCCTGCACAGACAGGCCCCTTATTTTCTCTCTTAAGCAAACACCAATGCTTATGTCGTGATATAACTGCTGGTACATAAGGGGCTTCTCTCTGACACAGTGAGAAGAGTTTTGAAATTGTACCAAAAAATGCAAATTCTCATTATGTTATCTATTGGATGAGAGATCTTGCCAAGTCACTTCCTTATCCACCTCAGCTTTTCATGTGTAAAATTTTAAAAATGGTATATACTTAGAAAGACTGTAATTAAGATTAAATCCTACAGCATTTGTAAACACCTAGCTCCCTGATCAGTGCTTAATAAACAAGTGTCTCCCCACTCCCAGCCCCATCCCCAGCCCTGTCTTGTCTTTCTCTTGTTCTTTTTATCTCTTACACACACACACACACACACACACACACACACACACACACACACATGCACGCCACCATTGCCACTACTATCCAGGAAGATCTGTCATCAGAAGAGGTTCTAGGAAGTTGTTTTGGAAGCATTGTTAATGCTCATTGTTAAATACCCATAGGGTCTAGGAAAGTTCCGGGTCTGCTCAGAAGTGTGTGTGTGTGTGTTTCCGGTAAGTGTGGAACTAAACTGTGTACCTAAACTTTGTAACTGATGTATAGGGTTATCTAAACCTCCTCAGTGCCCTCTGACTCAGTGGGAACTGTGCCTACATTCAGACTGAGAAACAACAGGTAAAGGGAACCAACCATATTGGGATATTTGTCCCCTGATGAGAAGATCATGATAAATCCTCCTAGAGCTCACCAAATAGACTTTGGCCATCAGCAATTTAGCCTCCTTTGCCATTACATGCTGATCTCTCCACAGAGACTTGAGCAGACAACAAGAACAGCCATACATGAGAAGGATGTAGAGCTGGCTATCACATTTCAGACAAGCCATAGAAGAGACAGGAACAATTTTTAGACATAGGGATGGATTCAAGGCAATAGTCATTGAAGTAACCACTGTAGAGTCTATTACCAACCCTTTGTCCCTAAGGTATAATCAAATTTTGTGGGCCTGGAACAAGGGATAGTAAAAGGAGCAAAAAAAGAGGAAAGAAAAAAGAATGAAAGAAAAGAAGGAAACTTTATGTCTAGCTGGTAGTCTAGTAAGCAGATTCTGTTTTTTGTGTATGTCCCAGTAACCTCCCGTGTATTTGTCAACACCTTCCAAGATCCTAGGCTTGATATTGCATTTATTAAATTTCCTGAATGAGGGGAGGAACCTCAGAAGTGGGAGCTCAGTTGGGCTGAGGAGCTACCATCTCATTTTCATTTATTTTAATTTACCGTATTTTGCCATGTATAATGTACACTTTTGTGCCCAACTTTTTGAGGGAAAAATAAGGATGCACATTACACATGGGTATAATGATCACATACCATGGGTATAGTAAAAGGTATAATAATCCCATATACAATGAGCACAAAATGTGGGTGCACGTTATACATGACAAAATACTGTAACCATAAAGCATCCTTATTTTGAACAGTTGGTATTTGAGCCAATTTTCAGAGGACAAGGCAGTAAAATAAAGGACTAGCAAGAGAGTTTACTATGTTTTCTTTACAAATTTTTTTACTTTCCTATAAAGAGCAAACAAACCAGTTCTTCTCCTCACTCTCCAGCCTGGAGAACATGCTCGTATACGATCTTAGGCTCACAAGTGTCATTTTGCTCATTCTCCTCAGCCAACACTCATCTCAGAGAACACTACTCACTATAATAACTTTGGTTTTAAGTAGAAATATCTCCTGTGATGCCATCAACTGGCAATGAAAAGAATGATTTTCAAAACTCTCTTCAAACAATGAGCAGCGTTGATGAAGCCAATCACAGAAAGCAGGCACCTCCTCTGGAACAGGAGAATATTAAAAGAATTAAAGATGAGAGAGTCTGTTTTCCGTTTCTGAGCAATGGGAAGACTCTCAATGAACTCACGTTCACTTCTTAAGAATAAATCAGATCATGCTTACATTCATCAAAGCTAATGCTGCTCATGTGTGGAGTTTATATCCTTCATAAGATACTGATATTTGAATTTCAGCACCTCTCTTCCTCCAGGTTAGCAAGCTTCCAGGTGAATGTTATTACTGTTATTCCAAATGATTACACAAAAGGAAAAAGTGAATGCATTTGCAATTTTTCATTACAGCAAGCCTTTGCTTTGCACCATGATCTTTATTTAAAAGAAAATAGTGCTCTCCTTCTAGTTGACTCTGCCTTGCCAATAGAGATTTTTTAAATAGTTAAACTTATCCCTCCCCAGGCCAATTCAATTTAATCTTTAGAATTCTTCACATTACAATATAAACTAATTACATCAAATCACCGGAATTCATGTAACTGGGCAGGGTAGCTGTGACCTAGTAATTATGCCACCTGGGATAAAGTGATATCAGACACCATGGGGTAGAATTACACTCACCTCTTATTTCTACTAGTGAAATCTCCTAGCAAAATGATTGCACTGCACGTAGAACTTTTTAAATCATAAAGACATGAGATAAAGAACTATTAATGAATAAGGAAATCACAAACAAGGCCAAGACAGGTTAAATGGAATGTGGCTATTTAGAAGGGTTGGTTTTTCTTGTACATGTGTATTGAGTCACATCTTTAGATAAGGCTTTTTTTCCTAGCATGATACTAGATCTTATCAAATGTTTTTACACACTATTTAGTCTCCAGGGCCAACACAAAAGAAATGACATCAAGGACAGCGCACAACATAACAATGTGGAGAAAACCAGAGGGTGGTGCAGTAAGCAGGTTCAGTCATTATCACATTGTCTCTCTTTATAAAGCCAAGTTTTACCTGGAGTGGGTGGAGATGATAAGATGTGTGTGAGGGAATGAGTGTGTACGTGTGTTGTGAGGGCTTTTAGAGAGGAGCTGTGAAAATACAGGAGGGAAGTAGAAAATAAAATTGCACCCAGGCTGCCAAGATGGAGATGATATTTTTTTTTCTTACACTGCACCAGTGAGGCAGCACTCTCCCCATCCAGCTTTTGTCCTTCAGAGCTGTGAGAGACCACGCTTTAATGCCTGCAGGTTGACCATGCATTGTTATTATACAGTCTTCATGTTCACATCATGTGTCATCTGACCAAAGGAGAGTCTACAAAGTGAAAGGCTCATGCAAAATTTATGCTTATATGGCTGTTTCAGTCAGTGGAAAAATCAATACTGCAGGCTTGATGTGCAGAAATGACTGAGTGCTCTCTGACTGACACTAAAAGCACAAGGAGATTGAGAGCTGCATTTGCTGTTCAAGGAATCGAGTGTATTAGAGCTCTTATAATAGTCTACTCACCTTATATTAGCCTTTCCTTGGGATTATTTTTTGATAACAATTATGATTGTGGGGTTTAAGGCAATTACACTATTACAAAGAAAAAGCTGCTTTTTATGTCCTGTAAAGCTGTCATATATTTCACACAGCAACAGCCTTCCAATTATTTTGCTACAATGCACTTTGAAAGCAAAATGTCCTAACTGATATATATTAGTCCTTTATGTTTTATAAATAAAAATCAAAGCCATAATGTAATCCTTCAAAGGGAGCTTCTCAGTTTCCCCAGACATGATTTTAGAAGGCACAGAAATGGAGTGGATGCCATGCATTTTGAAAGAGACACATTAAGCAGCTGGGGTTTCGTGGGAAGAGTACAATTCAAGGGTGCTGCAGAAGACAGAAAGGGAGACCTATCTGAACCCTGGTTGCAAATGCTGGTAGCATTTGTTAAGTGGAGGTTCAGGGAGGTTTACAAGTTGGAATTTAATGATGAAGCAAAAAAAAAATTACAATCCTTGAAATCAATTCAGTCAAAAGGGAGCTTGAAGACATGTGACAGTACATTAAAGTAGTCAGCAACAACACAGATAAGGTTTTTTCTTATTCTCAAAGTCCTGTTGCAATGAAGATTGTGTTGGGGCCCAAAGGTCAGAGGAATAGGTGGGTGGAATACAGAGACTGGACAGGGAACCAGGAAGAAAAGTCCACAATGAATCTTTGTAAGAGGGGTCTGGAGGTTAATCTGTGGCAGGAGAGAGCTCCTTATTGGTAAGCCATGAAAGATTGTGCTTATGTGTTCTTGTTCCGGGGAGGTGGGGGGCAGGTAGGAAACGCTACGCTTTCCAACTCTGACAACTCTGGAGTGAGACAGGCAATCGGCTCAGTGCGGAAAGGAGAGCTCCTGTGTAATAACAAAGCTAGCCTGTCTCTTTCGCCATGGAACACACAACTAGACTACAGCAGCCAAGGCAAGTAAATTCAACCTCTAAATTAATAGCACTAAAGTTGCTTTCTGTATGTATTCAAAACATAAAAAACAGAATTACTGAAAACTGCTGGGAGCACACTGGTTTTTCTGATAATAAGAATTTAAAATGTGGATATGGCATTTCACAAAAATTACCCACCCCCAAACTTTATCCATGCATGCGTCACAAAGGGCCTTTGGGGCTCCAAAACTCACTGTGGAAAGGATCTCTACCATTGCTGGTCTGCCATATTGCGGTGGAGAGTCAGAGACATCTGGCAACCCTAGGAGTGAGCACTCTCACGCTGGAGTTCTGTGATTGGCTCTGGGTCCGGGAAGGCAAAGGATGCAGCTCAGGTGCTCTTTCAGCTTCTGTGCTTTCCTGAGCACACCTCATCACTATGAAATACCTTTCTACTGACCCCCTGGTAAGGATTCTTTCCTAAGTTTTGTTTTGTTTTTAAATTGGGAAGATACCATTTTAACAACTTCTTCTTCACTAATGCTTAGTATGGAAGTGAGCTCACTGGCCAGAAATATTATTTTAATTCCATATCCTGTTAAGCATCTTTCCGGAACTTGAAAGTTCAACAATATATTTTAAGTCAATGCATCCACTTCTCCGAGAGTAGTAATGCCATTCTACTTTTTGTCCTAGAAAAGAGAACACTGACCTGAGGTCTATAAGAATCAGCACACAAAATCCTATCTTCAATATTGAGTGTATTCTGAGGCTTCCACACAGCATGTATAACTGAGAATTTAAATGTACCTTATAATCTCTTGGGGAAAGACTGCATCTCAGACTGTCATGAAAGATCTAACCACTACCCAGAAATGGTAGTGGAAAATAAAATGATTCTAGAGGTGCTCAGAAAACAGATGAAGACTTCCAGACTCTGACAGGGATACCACCTACTAGATGCTCTGGAATATTGTGTCACAAGTGACCATTAACTTGAGAGTCTGTAACCTCTTGATTTTGGTGGAAGCAAGTGCTAGCCTAGGGAAGTAATTGCTAAAATTTCTTCATGGTCTCTTATGGAAGTGACATTGGCCATTAACTAAGTATTGACGAGTACTTGATGTATCAGTGAATGCACCAATGCCTCAATGACAACCTTAGAGTAGAAGGGGCATTGGATTTGAAGTTGGAGATCCTCAGTCTGAATCCTTTTCTGCCATTTATTATATACTTGACATTAAGGAAATTTCTTGAGCTTCTTTGAGCCCCCATTTCCTCATCTATATAGTGGAAACAATAATCCTTAACCAACAGTGGTTGTAAATAAATACTAATGCTCCATAAAGCAGCACCTAACACAAAACACTACTAGAAGACATCGAAGAAATGTTTGTTCTTTAACTTGTTCCTCAATCAGAGTGATTACTGTCAAAAACAAACAAACAGGCAAAAAAACAACCATCCTGGATTTGAGGTGACTTGGAATGTGTCTCAAAACTGACAAGAAAGACAACTTGCAATCTCTATTTTAGGCTAGCAACATCCATTGAACAAATGTTTAAGGAAAACCTGAATGAAAAAGATTGTCCTGGTTCATGAGATTCTTTGGGTCTCAGCTTGCTACTGGTATTACTACTGGTAATGACACTACCAATGATAGTGGTAATGATAATAGCTGATATTTATCAAACTGGTTATAAGAATTAACTCACTCTCAGAGAATCAGGCTATTAATTTCATGAGATAGGTAGGGCATTTTTTCATCTCAATTTTACATGATGGAACCAAGGCTCTGGCAGGTTAAGTAGGCCAAATAATTAGGCTAGAGTTGAGACTCAATATATGGCAGCCTGGATTAACTATTAATGTTCCTTAAATGTTACTTTTACAAGAGGTAAATCTCAACTATTTTGATCTAAATCACAGCCCCCTTATTTTCTGTGCCCTGAAACTGTTTTCCCTCTTGATACTATTGATAAGTACTGTGTTATTTTTGCACTTCTTGGATTGAAATGTCTCCTGGGAAACCAGGTGGGGTTCTCCATTATAGTCCCAGTGACAACCTCAAAGACTGGGACACAGGAGGGACTCAGTGTATATTCACTAATGGAAGAAAAACATGATTTCATTGATTGTCTCTCCAAAGGTTGGTCAGTATTAATCCAATGAGACAATTTTAAAAGGTGATATCAGTTGGCAAAAAACCTTGGGTTCATTTTTAATCATGTTAAAGTCTTATTTGTTTTTTCTTTCTTACCAGTTACCCCAAAACTCAGAGATATGTGCTCCCTGATATGGTCAATGAGAGGAAATAGAAAAAGCTGAATCATGAATAATATCCAAGCTTTTCTTCTATACATCTTATTGCTCATTTGCCAATGTGTTCTTTGTTCCCTTAACTATGTTTGTAGGAAAAAAAAAAAAAGGTTTGAAATAGTGATAAAGGTGGCAACAGCAACAAAGGCCATCAAAGCCATGATACATGGGTGATCAAATTGTTTGGTCTTCCTTCTATTTTTTAAGGATTGTGTTTCTTCCTATCAGTGCTCTCTACTGTTCTAGCTAGAACTATGTGCATTCTTTGTGTTATTGGGGACAACCAGGGTTATTACTAAGGATGATAACATGATCTCCTGAAACAACTAAGCTCCTCCTAGATTGGAAGAGACTCACATTTGTGTTCAATCTTAACCCAGTATGTAGAATTAACAGACTGTCAGATAAAGAAATATGTGTTAGGGATAGCAGTCTCTTATTAATAGATTTAAGTTGAAGGTGAAAAATTGATCAAAAGCAAAGTTGTAAAGAAATATTTCCTTTCAAAGCAGTAGATATTACTACTGAGACAAATTTTAGGGCTAACAACTTTGCTAACATTCTCCCAGAGGGTCTAATAATAAACAGAATAGAGAGACTCTGGTGACTTGGTACAAAAGTATAGCATAGATAATCACATATTATTTGCATGTAGTAGAATTCAGAAGCAGTGGAGAATTGGGTAAGCCTCACAAAAATTGTACTTGGGTCAAATTTTATGAATAAATTAATTTGATATTATCTTCAATTCAAGATCTTAAACCAGGGTCAGATATTTCCTCCTAGCAAGTTTATCCTTTGAAGATATGGACAAAACCAAGGGGAGTGTGGTGGAAGCAGGGGAGGGAGGTGGGGGTGGCTGGGGTGGGGGGACTGTAGGGGATAAATGCAGACAACTATATTTGAACAACAATAAAATAATTTTTAAAAAGTTAAAAAACAAAATAAAATTTTTATATTTGTGCACTTCTTATATAAAAAATTCATAATTAAAAAATAAAGATATTTATCTCTATGATGTATAAGAACCAAAGTAGACATTACTTTGTTTGATAGCAATTCACTCAATGAAACTCTTAACTTTAGCAATTCATTATCTAAAGCCCCACATTATTTCTATAAATATGTACAAAGTTATAGAATTTTGATATCTTCAAGACACTTTTTTTCATGGGTTGCTGTGAAGTTCATGTAACAGGGTGCAGCCAAGAGGGGGGCCCCAAAAGGGAGTTGGAATGGGGCCCAGAACTCACGGTGTCCAGGAAATATTAGAGGGACATATAAGATGTCCTCA
>PVKU01009223.1:19487-64246 GCA_004027475.1 Anoura caudifer
TGTTAAATAGCTGTGACCATGCTCTGAACCAGGGGGGATGGAAAGGACTTCCCCAAGGACGTGACTGGGGGAGGAACCCTAAGTTAAAGCACCTGTGTGGGAGCTTGGAGAAGATTGGCTCCAGAAAATGGGACACACCTGCCCAGAATGCTGGCAGGTGTAACCGATTGTAGGAGGAGTTGGAAATAGGGCTGCAGAGGAGGATTGGCGTGGGGATTTAAACCGAGGCGTGGCAGCCATTTGGGGGGAGATGGGTTTCACGAGAGAGGTCTATACGGTTTCACCAGAGAGCAGGACCCGCAGCTCCATGAGGGAAAATCACCATGTGGCTTTAGCAGAGAATTGCCACTAGGCTTTGCCCTAGTGGAGACCCTCTCGCAGCTTTGCCAGAGGGAGAGATTCCACGTGGTTTCACCAGAGTGCAGACCCCTGCAGCTTTGGTGAAGAGGGAGAGCCATGAGGCTTTGCCACAGTGGGGACCCCTTCCCCACAGCGTTGGTAGAAGAAGGACCACGCGGCTTTGGGGTGCTTCCTTTGGCTGCGTGGCCTGGGAGCAAGAGAGACTGCCTGGAAGAAGGGTAAAAGAACTCTTGCCAGTGGGCCATGAGAAGGTGTCACATGGCTTCAGATTAACTAGAGATCCTGCCTGGACGATGACACAGCTGACGGTGTCAAGAGCCTGGATCCCAGACGTTTGCTTCTCTTCTTTGCAATTACGGTACCCTGACTTAGGGCAGAGGGAGATAGGAAGCACTGTGGGTGTCTGGGTATCCTAAAGGACTTCGATATATTAATGGAGACATTAGGTTGCTACTTTGACTCTGTATAACATTAATAAACATTTCCGTTCCTTTTCACAAATCTCTGGCTTTGAGAGACATCTTTCCATAAGGCGGCGGACAATAACGGACCCTTTCTGTTGCTCAGTAACAGTTTTTGGGGGCTCGTCCGGGATCTTAATTTCCCGTGGAAGACTACCCCTCAGGTTCGAGAAAGTGAGACTTTGGAAGTGTTTTGCCAGTCTCGAGAACCCACTGTTTGCTCTGTAACATTCAGAGATTCCCAATAGTCCTTTGGAAATATTAAAAGCTATTTGGAGTATTTGTGGCTTCTTCTGACTTCTGGATCATTAAAACATAGAATTTTTGTAAATCAAATCACTTCTAATGGAAGAATCATTTCTGGGCAAGGTGCAGTTATAAAGTAATACTGAAGAAGAACTGATGGCAGCTTGAGGTCTTCTGAGTTGAATATAGTGATTTTGTTCATTGTAAATATGAAGGGGAACCATGATTTTAAATACTGGATTTGGAAACTTCTCAGTGTAGATCATCTGGGGGCTATAATCTTCCCTGTATTAATATTACATGATTTGTTTAAAATGTGTGTGTGTGCATGCACATACACAGAGGAGTGAATGATCAGTTTACATAAGATTCCTTCTGATTTTATGATATTACAATTTTAGGCAAAGGGAACTACTAATTCAATGGTGACTATTCTATTCTATTCCAGGTATTTCACACAACATTAATGTATTAAATCCTCACAAAATATTCTCTTTTAAGTGCAAATAAGTTTATTCAGGCACAAAATTCCAATAAAGGATTAATAATGAAATTTATATTTCATATTTCATTATACACAAATAGCTTTGGTATATAACACTGTTTATTGACTAATTTTTATTAGTCTTTTGTTGTTGTTTTTCTCCATCATTTTATTTCAACTCAAATTATCCTCATATTTACCCAGACAATTTTTTCAATTTATTTTTAATTGAATATAAATGACATATAACATCATGTAAACTTAAGGGGTACAACATGCTAATTTTGTACATTTATATATTGTAATATGATTACCATTGCAGTGATACTTAGCACCTTTATCTCATTATATAATTATCCTTTCTTTTCAGTAGTTGGAATACAGTTCTTGTCTCTTGGCAAGTTTGATGATTATAGTATAATAATGTTGTTTATATTCATCATATTGTGCTTTAGATCTCTATGGATTATTACTTGTTGCAAGTTTGTACCCTTAAACATATTCAATCTTATCCTCCACCCCATAAACATATTTTACTCTCTGTTTTTATGAGTTTGGCTTTTTTTAGATTCCACATATAAATGATATCATCAGTGTAAATATTATGTCCACTTTATAGATGAGAAAATTTGGTTTTTGAGAAGGAAATTTTTCATGGCCACATAGGCAGTGAGTAGAGTAATACTGAAACCTGGCTGTTGCCACAAAATCAGACTTTCCTGCAGTTAACCAAAGGGCAGGTGTGTGGGATTTGCTACAGTACAGGCAGGTACGGGGAGTGGGATAAGATGCATTGTCTTCCTTTTAGAATCATTTTTAAATATGACTACATTTTGGAATAACAGCTCAATCTTAAGTTGATAGCAGTTGAAACTTATTATAAAGTATCATCACAAATTTTGTCTTTCAAAATATATAGTTTTAGGATTTTTCAATTTTTTTCCACTTCGCGGTCTTACTATCTGGAAGAATTGTAAACCAACATTTTCCCCATGAGAAAACCTATCTCTGATTTCACAATGGACATTACTGAGAAGAGATTAAGTTAGTTGATGGACATTTATCAGACACTGTTACCTTTTTCATTAAAGGTTTCTTCAAGTCTCCTCTCTCAACAAGGACCTTGTTTTTTTTTTAAGAAGCTGTAGGTTAATGTTGTGTGTCTTAAATTGTCAATGACCTGAAAACTTTCTGGCACCAAAAATAGATCTGACATTTCTGTATAACCTCCTACCTCTTCATTGTCCACATATGCATCTTGGTTGAAGCACAATATCAAATACTGATTTCAAGAAAGGTTCCCAGAGGGTGGGGGGAAGCAAAGTCTCAATTTCCTGCCTGAGACAAAACAGATGGATTCTAGGGACTTCATTTCTGGAGATTTACTATCCTAACAAAGCTGGGCTTTTCATACTCTTATGATAGAAACTCTAAAAATGTGTCCATTTTGATTAAGTAGCACAAATTGACCTGGTCCCTAGACTGAATTATTGATACTACAATTAGCACCTCATTTCTTCTTGGGGGACTCAGGGAAACAAATCTCTTACAGTTGAACTAAGAAATGAGAAAGTATAAAAGAGCTTTTCATTGTTCATTTGTTCTCCCTCATCCTTCTGGCACTATACAAGTGGTTTAGAAGGTAGGTTCTGTCATGCTTTTGAGGGGCAAATGTGCTCCCAGACAGTGATGCTGGACTGACATTGGAGCCTGGTGTGGAGAGAGTATTATCTGGCCAAGTGAGGAAATGGCTCAAATATGCACTGGCCAAGTAGTGGTGGGGGTTTCTTCCCTTTCTATCAGCAGGAGGACAGATTTGGGACAGAGTCACAGAAAATTAATAAAGAACCCTACAGTCTGTTAATTTTGGAGTCCACTACTCTTGACCCAGCTGGATAAATAAAGAACATTGTCCAAACAAGATGGCATATATGCTGCATATTATTGAGCAGAGTTACATCTGACATCTCTGTCAAACCAGTTTTGATTTTAAATTGGTATGACTGGTGATTTCTTATAGTTTGTTAATTCAATTAATTTAATAAATATTAATGGAGATGCTTCTAGGAGGTCAGTATCATGTGGTGACCACAAAGGCAAATAGATTATCAGTGTTCAAATCCCCCAGCAGCCACTTGCTAGCTGTATGATGTTAAGTGAGTGATTTTGGTCTCTGTATCTCTGTTTTCTCAGTTGTAAAACAAGAACAATAACTAGAACCCCATGGTTGTGGTGTGAAGATTAAATGAGTTCATATCCATAAAGTGCACATGAGTGCCTGCATATGTCTGGTCCATCATAAGTGGTAGAAATCATTATTTTCACTATACTGGAAAGCACAATGCAAAGTGATTTCAATGTTTGATATTTATTTGTTGGAACAAATATACTAAGTGAGACTATTCTGCCCTTCTCATCACCTCTTATTTGGCTTATGCAATAGCCCTTATCTGGTTTCTGTAATACCAATACCCTCCCTCCAAACTCATATTTCTAAAAGTTTGCTTTTATCATGTTATGACCTAAAAAATTAAAATCTTTCTAATTAGACACTTTACAAAAGAAATTTTATAGAAGGAAAATAAGCACATAAAAGATTATTAATCATTGGAGAAATGAAAATGAAAGCTATAATGAGGAGCTAAACTAAATAAAGAAAAAGAAAGAAAGAAACACAAACTGGCAATTCCAAGTGCTGATGAGGATGTGAAATTAACTGGGATGCTCATACACTGCAGGTGAGATAAATAAAATGGCAAAGCCACTTTAGAAAACAGTTTGACTATTTCTTATAAAGTTAAACACACACTTACCATATAATCTAGCAATTTTTTCTTAAATATTTTACAAAGAGAAATACAAACTTATGTTTACAGAAAAAACCTATATGCAAATATTTGTAGTGGCCTCATACATAATTGCCAAAAAATGAGAAACTATCCAAGTATCTTTCAATGGACAAATGTATAAACAAACTGTGGCATGTCCATCACAATGAAATCCCATTCAAATTAAAAGGAACTAACTTTTTGCTATTGGTGAATCTCTTGTATGTACTAAGCGAAAGGAGCCAGACTCAAAAGGCCACATATGACATTCAGGAAAGCAAAACTGCTGGGACAGAAAACAGATAAGTGGTTTCCAAGTTTGGGGGTCAAGAAGGAGTTGATTACAAAGGACATGAAGGAACATTTTCAGAAACTCTTTTCCATCTTGATTGTGGTGTATGTGTTTGTCAAAATTTATGAAACTGTGCCCTAAAAAGGTGAATTTTAATTTATGTAAAATATAGCTCAATAAATAAGACTAAAAAGAAATCCTTCCCATTACCAATAGAACAAAGTCTAGCCAATTAACTGAGCAATAAAATCAATACTTCCAGACTGATTCTCAATTACTGTCCTCTATTGAAACTTCCTTGCTTCACTCAGTGTCCCCCTTGCCATTACTACCTTTATATGTAGTTCTACTTTCCTACTTTGGATAAAACTGTCTCTAGAAATGAAGTGCCTTCACCAGCTCTTGAGCCATACCAAACCACCCAAGTTCAGACCATGTGTCCATTCTCTCTGTAACCCCTTCTTGCTCAGTGATGTCCCAGTGACATCTCTAGAAAACTCCTTTGGCACTTATTCTTTTGATCACTCATTTGGTGTTTTAATATTTGGCTTTTTATATTGATGTAATTTGTTTCTTCATTCATTCATTCTGTCACTTACTGATCAGGTATTTACTACACATATATTTAATACTGGAGCAATCACTATATGCTGACCATATAAATATATTCCTGTACTTTATTCTGTCTAAGAGAAGATGATTTTGTTTTGAGAAGATAACCATGTCCCCTACATTATCTAAGAGAGCATGAATCTCAGTCCTCTCACCAGTGATAGGTTAAAGGTGGACATGTGACCTAATTTTGGACAGTAATAAATTAGATGAAGTCTGCTGGGATATTGTGGAAAAGGTAACATTTAGAAATGCAGTAGCTATTTTACAACCACAGGTGACCCCACTGCAAGAAAGCCAACATTCCAAAGACAGTGGAGTAGAACATGGAGGAAATCTGGGTCTTGAATGACCCTCTTGAGCCCCATATAAGCTATAATGATGCTGTCTACCTCTTGAGTTCTTGTTGTATGAGAAGGGACTTTTTTTCCTTATAAATCATTTTGACTTGGGGCTTTCTGCACGGCTAAAAATATCTACTCATTATTTGCAAGTCATCAAATAACATAATCTTCATTAGTGTTTATCAAAGTAACTATTTCTGCCTCAATAACAGATATATCATAAAATAATCATTTATTAATGCATTCAACAATATTTGTTGAGTTCAGATTCAGGGGATGTAGCAGTACACAAAAACAAAGCCATATTTTAACAACTGTTTTGTAAGGTTTGTCACATCTGTAGATCCTCAAGTCAGGTCATATGAACGATTGTGAAGTTATTGGTAAGAATTTGTTTCTAGCCTTCCAAAATTGAGACAATCAGAATTCACAGAATTGGGAGAAATACTAAAAATTAATTTCAATCTCTAAGATTCCTTCAATTTACAAATGAGGAAAGTGAGGCACAAAGAGTTTAAATGGCTTATCCAAGGTTTCCTGGCTAGCAGTGGTAGAAGCTGGAACTGGAATTTGGTACTCAGAGCCATAATCCTTTTTACTAAAGCAGGAGCCTCTTATTTTGATTATTCCCAGGTATTGAAAATCCTTCTGAAGGATCATTTATTTGATTTGTTTCTCTGATTAATTTTTACTTCCCTTGTTTCTGTTTGGAAGGATTTCTTTGTTCACAATCACCTTAACCACAGGACAAACAAAGCCATCAGGGACAGTGGAGTCCATACAGTAGAATGTTTCAAATATGTATGTATGGCCTGGCAGGGACACTGGAACTGTAGTTTTTAACTCAAGTAGAATCAGCACTAGATAACACCCCTCTCCTGCTTCTTCAGAGAAATCCTCATACATGCTCAAGGACACTTAACCATTTCTGTCTTAGTGGAATAAGTAGACACTTGGTGATGTGGTAGAAAACAATCTCTTAAGAGAGTCCCATGTGTGAAGGTTTCCTGGTGATTCAAGGCTTTGTCCCTCTGTGAGTTTTCCACCTCCTTCCTATAAAGTTTGCTCAAAGAAAGTTTATAGAAGATGGTCATTAGAGATTAGACTCATAATGGCTTTTCATAATTGGTGTCAACTAGCCCTAGAGAAAGCAACAGTCACAAGCCTTCTTGGAATGAAAGCAGAGACCACAATTAATAATAATATTAATTGTTCTAAGTGCTCTTCTGGTGTCACTTTACTTAATTCTCATAAACACCATAAGGCAGGTATTACTCCACAATCCCTTATATGAAACCCTTGGAGCAGATATTTAAGAATTCAAAATATTTTTATGTTTTAGAAAGTTAATGTAGAAAATATATACCATACATCACATAATACCCTTAGTTCAATCTAGGACAGCATTTCATAATCAGATACATTAGTACTTTTGTAACAAAACCTACTACTTTTTACACAAGGTGGGATAGATAAAAACCCTAAATCTCCTGATACTAGTTGAGCTCAATCTTGTTGCTAAAATGAATTATGAAAACACTACTACCTTTCAGAGATGTCTGGATTTTGGAATTGTAGAAAAAGAAATTTGTACCTATGCACTTATTTGGCTATTCTACAATTGAGGAAATTGAGGTAACAAGAAAAGAATTGCCCCATCTTCCATAACTAGTCAGTGGTGGAATCAAGCATTGACAGGCTCAGCTCAGAGAATCCTCCCCTCTCCCCTCAGAAATACTAAGTACAGGAAGTACACTAATTTTAAATATACAACTCAAGAAAGGTATTTAGCAGAAGGTTTTCTTTGTAGCCCTTTCCCTGGGAACATACTTTCCCCAACAATTCTGACTTGTATCACCACAAAATATTTTGCATACTCTAGAACTTTATTAAATGCAGATGAGCTGTATGTAACCTTCTACACCAAGCTTCTTTTGCTGGATCTATGTTTCTGTGTGTAGCAGTAATTCATTCTTTTCCTTGTTGGGTGTCATTTCTGCCATACGAATATATCATGATGTAGTCACCCATTTTCTTCTTGATGAACATTTGAGTTGATTCCAGTTTAGAGCTGGAGTGTTAATCATCAGATTTACTGCCACCAACTGTCAACTTCTATCTCAGATCCAACCTCTAATAGGGCAAGGTCACAATAGGGATCAAAGGATCCCTCCAATCAGGATAAAGGGAACCACCTGCAAATGACCTTGACTAATGCTAGTAGCTCTAGAGCAGGGGTTAGCAATTTTTTTCTTTAAAGAGCCTGATAGTAAATATGTTTGGATTCACAAACCATATACTCTTTATTATAATTACACAACTTTGCCATTGTATCACAAAAGAAGCCACAGACAATATGTAAGCAAGTGTCTGTACCTATGTTTCAATACAACTTTATTTAAGAAAAACAGATAATGGGTCAGAGTTGGCCCAGCACTGCTTTCCAGTGGATAACTTTACTTTTTGGAAAGTTAGTCTGAAAAGGACACTGATACTGACTGAGCAGCTACCACATGCCAGTCAGAATTTCTCCTTATGTACTTATTGTCTCGTTTAATCTCTATGACAACCCAGTCAGGCAAATTTTGTCTTTGTGCTGGTGTTACAGATGCCCAAACTGAGTTCAGATAGGTTGAATCACCTGCCCCAGTTTGGAGCTAATGATTTGAATCCAGTGTCCTTTCCATGATCTTCAGAGACCCAAGGGTGAACCTCAGAGCATTGCACCCCCTGAATTATATGCAGAACTCTGTGTGTTTCAGGACATGTGCATTTTTCTGCGGAGAAGATCCATAGCTGAATATCTCAAAGACCTTGTGATCCTTACAACAGGAAGAAACAGTACCTAGAGAGTTTTATTACTACACAAAATGGAGAAAAACAAATAGTTTAGTGTCATATATCTAGCCAAGGTGTTTTCTCAGGTGCCAGAAGTCATGTTACATTTAAATTACACATCCTAATTCTGTATCCAGAAAGGGGAATTCTTCTTATAAAACAATAAGTGAGTTTTCATCTTTGAGTCATCTCTCCTTTTGTGTGAGCACTCCCTTCAAGTCAGGCCCAGCTTGGCCATATTTACATGTGGATAAATGAGCTTGCTGCTGAAACCTACTGTTGTTCCTAAAAAACAATTGTCCCATATAAATAAGAATGTCAGGGCCTCTATCTATATTTATATCTTTATATTACTGCCCATAGCCCTCATTTTTCTACATGGGTTCTATTAGGCTAAAGTACTTCTTAGACTGTAAGAAACAGGGAGACAGCAACCAAGTAATTGTTAGCTGTATTTCATGTTCACGATTCCTTGAGAAATGTTCTAATTAACTTAAGCAGTGTTTAATGTAAATCAAGTTTTGCTTTCAAAATTTCAAGGGCCCATTCTAACAGAATGTAGATTTTTTTTAATACTACGCATAAAAGATGGGTGTAGTAAAAACACTGTGATGACAGGTAGGGGAAGAGCAGAAATCAATACATAAAAAGTTACTGAAATTAGGTAGGCCTGACTTCCTGTAGCAGCCTCCAAAAATCACCCTTAAAAAAAAAGAATTTCTAAGGTAGACACTCACCCGGAGCTTGATTTTTCTTGCTTTCCATTCACATATGCACACCTCCTCCAGTTTAATTCCAACTTCTTAGAAGGTGGTTCTGACTTATGGCAGTTTTCACTTAAGGTAACAGGAAGAAAATATTGAAGGGCTTCTTCTGGTGAGAAGTGTGTGGCACCAGAGAATCTTTGAAACAGTGTTGAGATTTCCAATGCCCTGATTTATTTCACAATGTAATTCAATTATTGAAAATAGACAGCATTTTATATCTTCCAATTCTTTTATACACCAAATCACAAAAGCCAGATCCTTTCTATTATTGTTTGATAGCATGTGGTTAGCAAGGTTATAAAAAGAAAATAGTACTTACAGATTTATTATAAACTATGATGAATTTTTATTAAGAGGATTCATTTATGTATCATAAACTGACAATTTATTTGAAGATTTTTTTTCCCTATGAATTGGGTAGTTCCCCTCCGTGCAGAATGTAGAATTGTATATGAGATATTTGAGTGTCTAAAACGATGTATGATAAATGAAGTAGCATGCTACTTATACGCTTATCATGTTCTCTGACTAGCAACAGGTTCAGCAAAGGCCACAGCCAGTAAATGAAATTTTCTACCAGGACAATATATCACCACAAGAAATGGATGCACTGGAAACTTACAAGCTTGCTCAAGATGTGAACAAGGTGTGAAATGGTAAAAAAATGAAAAGCAGAAGAATTATACAGTAAATTCAAATTCAACTACATATTGGTTGAGGCTGATGTTTTAACTGTTTCAAACCACAAGGATGAGAAAACAATGCAAGCACCTTCTGAAGGCAGGAGTCAGTTTCCATTATTACTGAATTTATAAATTATTTTTTATCATAGGTACCACTGAAGCAGAGAAAAGGGGTACAGAAATGTATATAACTGCCATGATATTAATTTGAGAGACACTTTAGTTATATTCTTTGAGGAGTCCTCATCATGTTCAACTATTAGCAAGTTTATTAATATTTCTATGCCTCAATTTCCTTAGTTGTTGAGAGAAGGTGGGGACAAATAATTTACTTTTTATTTCATTTTATTTATTATTTATTTAATTTTATTTTTGTTCAGTTACAGTTGTTCCCATATTTTCCCCTGTTGTTGTCCCATGCCCTGTCCAACCTCCACTCCCAAAGACAATACCTACCCCATTATCTTTAACCATGGGTCCTTTGTACATGCTCTTTGACTTGACCCTTTTTTACCACATTATCCTTCTTTTCACTGCCCCTCTCATCACTATCAGTTTTTTCTTTATCTCCGTGTTACTGGTTCTTTTATGCTCATTTGTTTGTTTTTATTAGATTCCAGTTATAGGTGATATCATATGATATTTATCTTTCACCCCCTGGTTTATTTCACTTAGCATAATGCTCTCCAGACCCATCTATGTTGTTGCAAAGGGTAGGAGATCCTTCTTTCTCTTTATTGTGTAGTATTCTATTGTGTAAATGTACCACAGATTTTTGATCCACTCATTTACTGATGGGCACTTAGGTTGTTTTCAGTACTTGATTATTATAAATAACACAGACAAATAATTTCTAAAGTCTCTTCCACTTAAATAAAATTCTATAGTTCTCTGATTCTTTGAGCACTCAAAAGGAAGTAGTTGGTGCAGCTTATTTTTCAATACATATTATATTAATAGTTTCATAGAAGAATATTACAACTGAATTTTGCTACTTAACACAACAAAAGCTCTACAGGAAGTACATTCCAAAAAATGCAGATGTGCCTGTTCAGTATTTTATTTCAATAATGACCATATCTTAGTGGTTAATCTTCTCTTCTGTTTCCTTCAGTCATCAAATGATGCTCTTGCTCAGAAATAAGACATTTATGTATTCCAAGATGTAGAAGCTCATCTTCCCCCACATAAGCATCAGGTGACATCTAGGTTCTCTATTGATAAGCACCAGGCACGGGATTTCCCCTTGCTAGCTAATTCTGATGACAGTGGAGAGTGACAGTTTGCAAAGGGTGAATTACCTGTAGGATAGTGTAATAGGTATAGATTAAAATAGGCCCAGGTGACAGCTAATCTAAGGAAGAGCTTCTTATATGTTAAAAAGTCCAGTAAAGAGAATACATGGGGAATAAAGGGATGAGACATTATCTGATCTAGACAGAGGTCTTATCAACATTAAAGAATTCAGAGACAG
This sequence comes from Anoura caudifer, assembly GCA_004027475.1. Classification (NCBI taxonomy): domain Eukaryota; kingdom Metazoa; phylum Chordata; class Mammalia; order Chiroptera; family Phyllostomidae; genus Anoura; species Anoura caudifer. Next base: position 30,877 of record PVKU01009223.1, read on the forward strand.
GAATGAGACTTTGACTTCTGGGGGAGAAAGCCCAGGGAACTGGAAGGAGAAGGGGCAGTGTTGTACAGTGGTTCAAGCAGGGAGACCTTGGTTTTTAATCTCAGCATCACCATTCTAGATGTGTGACCTTGAAGAAGAGAAATGGAGATGATAATAACTCTTTCACTAAATCATTACATGTAAAAATAAAGTAATAGGTGGAAAGTCCTGAGCACAATACTTGATACTAGGAATATATTTTTATTGTGGTCTGCCCAGGTACATCTATTATACTGTTTTTATTGCTTCCTCCTTCTTTTATAAAAATTAGTGGCCATATATATGAATTAAATAAAGGTAGGGTGCTAAGAGAGGCAAGGATGTGAGCAGTAGGTATTTATACAGTGAGGAAAGGAAAATGTGGTGTAATAATTAGGAAGCTAAAACTAGCAATCATAGAATGCAATGCAAGAGGCTGAACCAGAATCACCACCTTGGTGGTATAGAGTGTAGCCTCAAAGAGACAGCGAAGTAGGCACCTACAAGGCATTAGAAATGCATCAACTAAAAGTAGGAAGATAGGTGTTTTGTTATAGTAGCATGAAAGAATCAGTTTCTGATCATAGTAATAAAGCCAAGCCAAGGGAATAATGTCCATGACAATTTGTATTCAGTGAACTGTCTGGCAAAAAAGTTAGTTTATTGGCCAGTGCCCTATCTGGATAGTTTTATTTCTAGAAAAATGTTATGTGTAACAGAAATGAATGGGTATGATGACATTAATGATGCATGGAAAATGCAATGTATTGGTCAGAAAATTGACATTAGTAGAGAGCAAATTTCTTGATAAGCCTATAAATTTCTTAATAAATTTCTTAATTTCTTGAGAGTAAGTAGTTTTACTCATATGAAAACTGGGAAAGTGGCGTTATTGAAAAAAAAGATGCTTCTGAATCTAGAGAGAAGTAGTGTATGTGTCAGCCAATAGACCAGCATACACACAAAGAAAAGTGAATTTCCAAAGCATTGAGTGTGATGTCATTCCTTTACAGTCAGTTTCCCATGAGAGAGAGGCACACAGCAACATAGCTACATTCCGTGTTCACCTGAAAATATTACTAAATCCAATAATGGATCAAAATAATCTTCTGAACATCAAATCTCATAGATGCAAAGGTTAAGAGTATCCAGGACAGAGCATCATATAACACCAGGGGCCTCCCTGGCTGGTGTGACTCAGTTGATTGAGTGCTGGTCTGCGAAGCAAGGCATCATCAGTTCAATTCCCAGTCAGGGCACATGCCTGGGCTGCAGGCCAGGTCCCCAGGAGGGGGAGCATGAGAGGCAACCACACATTGATGTTTCTCTCCCTCTCTTTCTCCCTCCCTTCCCCTTTAAAAATAAATAAATAAATAAAATCTTTAAAAAAATTCACCAGGGGCCACTACTTACACTGCATCTTCTGGGGTATGGAGCATTTACCTATAATATAGGGAGAAGGGTGTTCAACAGGGCAGTACTGAAGGCACCCAAGCACTAATTAAAGGCCTATAAAATATATCCATCCAGACTCTTTTTTCCCTCGATAATCTAATTTTAATCACAAGAAATTCTTAGAGTACCATCCTATTCAATATTTGAGTGGGCCAATTTATCATTAAAAGGGAAATAAGCATTTTATCTAACAGAAAAATTATAGTATCCTTGGATTACCTTCCACAGGGTGGGACTCTTATGGCACCATATGTTTAGCATATACTAAAGATGTATTTCCCCTAAAATTTACATAAAAACAAGAACAGGAGGCCCACATATATGGGTAGCAAAACATTGAAGATTCAACACTGCTTTTCTCTGTGCCTTTCTCTGTCATTTAATGTAAACCCTCAGAGGAAATATCCACATGCTGTGATTTCACAACTGGGAGCCTGGAAAACACAAGTGGGAACAACGAGCAGATGGATTGATATAATTAAAGTTATTGGGTTTTATGTTTTCTTAAGATTCAGCTGTACAGGAGAAAATGAGTCATCATGAGGTTCAATAATGTAACCACACTCACTTGCTTGCTTTCTTCTGGGGAGATGATGGCTAATGTTAGCAGAATCCTGCCACTGTATTAGTAGTAAGGATTGTGTGGAGGGAGGCCAGCAGGGGACAAAGATACCTAGGTCCTATACTCAGCTTTCCATAACCAGCTCATCAACCAATCACCCCAAGGCATGCTTCATCTCTGTTCAGTGAAGGTGAAGAGGTATCATCCTTGGGATGCACCCTTCCTGCAATCCTGAAGAATGAGAACAAATAGTGCAAGAAGCTTTGCAGTAATGTCTCTTTTAAAAAAATATTAATTAAATCACTAACAACTTAATTGGCAACTTAACTAAGAAGGGAAGTTAATAATTTTGAGACAAACTAAATGCTAAATTCAGATTGGATGCTACTTAATATAAGTACTTTATTTATATAAGATATGTAAGATAAATAAGACTGTTTAACATATATTTTATGTTAATATTCTATCAGATTATTTTTTAAATTATCTTTTTATACATCTACTTTTCCACTAAACTATGAACCCTGAGTTACTCATGTTAGAATGTTGTAATATTGAGACTGGCTTGAGGTGCTAGATAACTGATATCTCCTCAGCACAACACAGTATAGGAAGTTAATCAAATGTCTGATGGATGAATGAATGAAAAAATTGTACATTATTTATAAGAAAATATCTTAAATATACAATAGGCTACAGTGTGATCTATAATAAGCTAAAATACTATTGACAATAAGCTTAAAAGCTCAAAAACAAACAAAAAATAGTCCCCCAAAATATACACAAAGTCAAGAAATTCCATAGATGTCCTTGAGAGAGCACAAAACTTCATTTCATGGGTAAGTCCTTAGATTAATGCCATGGAAATGGATGCCACACAAGAAAATCCCACAGCTTTAGCAAGTATATCATTTCAGGGAAATGACATGGGCTCAGATGACTTCTGATCTTCACATGGCAGGGACACATAAAATGATTGCCACTGTAATAATATTTGCTCAATATGCTGAGTTAAATGAAATCATTGGAAGCAAGTGAAAAGAAATCTACCAGCAAATTTAGTATGTGTTCATTGCATTTAAACCTTACAGTTATAATATAGTACTGTTCAGATTCATTCAATAGGTATTTGAATGCCTACTATATGCTGGAGGAAGCAATACATGTTCTTATAACATTGTATTTTTTCTATTAAGAAGTCCTCAATCTAGTAACCATGGGTTTTACCCATTTCAGAAATGCTCCTCTTTGTTCTTCAGCTTGGAAATACAGTGCTTGTCTTCCTAGCTCATGGCCTCTACCACTCATCAAGAGTCAGCGTTTGAATATGATTTGGAATAGAAATGGGTAAGCAGCACTTAGTTCTTCTAGTGTAGAAAACTTTTCTATCATCTTCCCATTTTTTCTGAAATCTTTTAAATCTATTTATCTGTGTTTTGTGCTTGGAAATTTGAACAGTAGTCATCTATCTTCTATCTGAAGAGCATGTCAAGAATAGTGTCTATTCATACGATAATCATAAAGTCATACATTTTTTATCTGCTTCTAAAATTGTTGAATGGTTTTACATTCTAGAGAAACATTTGTATTAGTTTATAAATCTTCATAATGAGAAAATGCTATCATTACATTCCTTGGCTTTTCTATCTAGAAGAAACAGAGAAAATCAAAGACATCTTTTTACATCTATTTCTTGAGAATAATTTTTACTTGTTTTGAAAAGGTTAATTAATAATTACTTGTTTGTGACATTATATAGTCATGAACAAAGGCATTGAGATCAGAAAAACCTGGGTTCAAATTCCAGCTTACTTACAGCTTCCTATATTAATCAAGGCATAATAACTGCTTCAAGAAACAATCCCAATTTCTTAGCCATTGACTGCAATGAAGTTTTTTTCTTTTACATTAAGGTGCCACAGGAGGTGGGGGAGTGGGGTCAGGGGCTTTGCTCCACATAGTCATTCAAGGATCCAGGCTATTCCCTAGGACCCTTAGAGTCCTCTACTAGATCCTCTGTGTGTGGCCAGCAGCCGAGGGAAGAGGGAACATGCAGATGATTGCATGGGTAAATTTTTAGGATCCAGTCCTGGAAGAGCATATCTCACTTCACCCATATCCCCTTGACCAAATCAATGACAGAGCCTCACTTAACTATAAGAGAGGGCAGTTATATGCACAATATGCTTGTGCATCCAGGAAGAAAAGGAAACAGGTTTTGGTGAATACCAAAATAAGTATCTCTGCTATACCACTCAGTCTTTTACAGCCAAAATTTCATCATATGTAAAAGGACATAATTATACATACTTCAGAGTTGTGATGATTAAATATGATGTTTATAAGCATAAAGTAAATGTTTGACCTACAGTAGGTAGTCAAAAAATGCTACTAATATTATTGCTGTTTTCCAGAAATTTAACTCCATCTGGCTGAAATTTCTCATAAGTCTACTAATCCAATTAATCCATGAAGGATGCTGTATTAATTTTTTAATCAGACTAACAATTTTAAGACTCTTTTCTTAACACAATTTCTAGCTAGAATATTCTTTTGCTTTAAGACTGAAATTCAGTCAGGTTTCTTTATGCTGTCATTTAAAAATTATTTTATTTATTTATTTTTAGAGGGGAAGGGAGAGAGAGACAGAGTGGAAGAGAAATATCAATGTGAGAGAGAGACATCAATCAGTTGCCTCCAGGATCAAACCTACCACTCAGGCATGAGCCCTGACCAGGAATCGAACTAGTAGCCTTTCTCTTTGTGGAAGAGTGTTCAACCAACTGAGCCACACTTGTCGGGGCTTACCCTTTGTCATTTTTCACCCTTAATTCTCTAATCCAGAGTTTTTCAACCTTAGCACAAGTAATATTTGGGATCCAATAATTCTATGTTGTGAGGGCTATCCTGTGTATTATAAGATATTTAGCAACATTCCTGGCCTCCATTCTCTATGCCAGTAGCAACACCAAACCCAGTTGTGATAACAAAAAGTGTTTTCCAGGTATTGCCAAACATATGCTAGGGTGGGGGAATCATTTCCAGTTGAAAACGACTCTTCTAATCCTTTGTCTAGCATCTTCTTACACCATTAGTAACTGAACTATGTGTGTGTGCAAGTGGGGGGGGTTAAAATTCTAATTTTAAAATTTTACCAATAATTTTATTAGACATACAAAAAAGCCACATTAAGTACAAGGGGGGATTCAAAATACTCAGAATTATCTTCTGGAGGGTAGGCCTCCTATAGTAATGACTCCTTTCTCTACTAAGTGAGTGTTCTAGGAACCCACCTGTATCAGTGTACCAACTGGTGTTGTTGTAAGAGGCTGTGTTTGGCTTCAGCGAATTTTTTTTGAAGACTCTTTCAACACATTTGCCCATTTCATGCTGGGTGATTTATGGGCATACCTGCCCACACCACGCTGAGTGTTCAGCAGTTTTTGGCCAAAAAAACGACATGACCTCCATGCCTCATTCTTTCTATTCACCCGATCTTGCCCTGAGTAGCATGTTTTTTGTTTACCTGGATGAAAAACATCCTCAAAGGAAAACATTTTGCCAATGTGGAAGAGGTGAAACAAACAAACAAAAAAATCAGAAGCACTTAAAAGGCATAAAAATCAATGAGTTCAAAAACTGTCCTAAGCAGTGGAAAAAAAATCTCAATAGCTGTATGGCTTCAAATGGAGAGTACTTGAAGGTGACTGATGTTTAAATGTGTAAGAATAAATACACAGTTTTTAATAAATAAATTCCATTTTTTGTATCCCCCCCATACTGACCAGCACTGACTGGCAGTCTTTCTTGTCTTATGTATTTGAAGAATAACACAAACCACTTGAACCAGTTCTGATACTTCTGTAGGACCCCAGTGATTTTCTCACTTTATGGTTTTACTTGAAAATTCTTCCATTGCTGTGGGAAGTAGAAATATTATATTAAGAGGCAAGAAGTACTGTCTCTTAGTTATAGAGACAGAAGTACTATATTAAGAGACAGAAGTACTGTCTCTTAATATATATTAAGAGACAGAAATATTATATTAAGAGACAGAAGTACTGTCTCTTAGTTAATCAATTCAATTCATCATTTAATTGAGCACCTACTACTATTGAACATACTAGAATTGTGTAATCCAACCACGCTACACTGAACATTTTATAGAACCTGTGGGAGTCATTTTAAACCTTCCAAACCAATGGCAGGTAAGCACAACTCCCCAGGCCACTGTAACATTACAGTAGAAGGAACAAGGGAGTCAGTCTCACCCAGAAAGCTCAAGTTCAAACTCAGGCTCTGCTGCTTCCTGGTTGTATTTTGTGGGAAAATCTCTGAATCACATATGCACCTGGTGTAACTACTGAGCACACATCAGGAGGATAATGCTCATTTTATAGAGTGCTTGTGAGAGCCAAGTGAGCTAAGTTTTGAGGGTGCTAATATTTGAGTTAATATCCCCTCTTTTCTCACAATCTCCATGATCACATGGGCTATTTAGGGCAAAGATTACAAGGTAAATAGAGACACCTACTGATATTATAAATGCCCATCTGTTTCCCTAACACACTTGAGAAGTGTGGATGTAGATGACATCTTTTGTGTAGATAATATTTGGATCATTACTGAGAAAACTTTAGTCAGCAGTGGTTCTTAATACATCAGTTTATACAGTGAATAAATCAATCAATGAATCAATGATTGCATCATTCTATCAATAACTAATACTGCCTAGTGAAGTCACAGGATGAGAATATCATATAGAGGTTTTCTTCCCCTTTTTAAAACAACCCTGAATCCAGTTAGCCGATGCCTGACTCATGCCTTTGCTTCTCTATAAATATTTCTGAAACCATCATTAGGAATTATAGTTCAGATGCACAAGTTCATTGGGACCTTCTCCAAAAGGAAGCTTGGACCAGAAGAGGGAACGTAGACCCTAGTGATCTGGACAGTTGAGGGAAGGTAAGTAAGGGAGAGACAGTGAGTATCCCTAAAGAGGACAAAGGGAAACCAAGGGTTTGGAAACAAACTTGGCCTGTTCACAGTTTTGCCCATGGATGACCCTTCAGACAAGAGTTTTGCCAGCTTTTAAAGATAGTGTACTGCAGTAGGGCTGGGGGATACACAAGCAAAAGTAGTCCTGTTCTTTTTCTCTCTCTTGAGGTCTTTTATACACTCACAGGTAAATGTAAAGAAGGCTGTTGTCTTTCCCTTTCCACCGGAGCTATCCATCCACCAGAAGCAGCATATATTTAAGGCTCTCTTTACTAAACAGGAACTTATTGCTGAAATGGATCTCCTCATCATATTCCACCACCACCACTCACCACTTTGTGGTCTGCGGAGAGAGCTATCTGATCACCAGGAATGTTCTTGTGGTCAGAAAAGATGGGGGCCAGGAGGCTTCCTCGTGCATAAGCCTGGTCTCCAGAGTCTGTTTATCCCACTGACACTTTCTGCAGAGCACAGAAGACATTCCCAGAGCAGCAGTTGCAAACTCACCCATGTGGCCAGGAGCAAGGGTCCTGGGTTTAGCAGCTATCAGTTAAGGTGATGATTCTCAGGACTGCAATTACAAACCCAAAGATCCACTTAGCATCTCTTCTTGAACCTCTTGTTTCTGTAATGCTGATGTCCCTAAAAGATTCATTTGCAAACACTTACTGATTACATTTTTTCCAGTATATTGTTTTGGATGGACAGGACAGAAAGCCAATACAGAATGTTAACCTCAGCTGTATCCTGTGATTATGCAGGCTGCCCCAGCTATCATTAACCACCCCATTTTATTTTCTGAGTGCCAAAAACACTTCTGGTGACATATCTGTGACCTTTCCCCTATAAATGTTATGAACTGAATGAGCTGCAGAAATGACAGGAGGAATGGATGTCAAATGGTTGTTTAAATGCTAGGTCAGCACGCACAGCTACAGTCTTGGGTCCTGCCTTAGAGGACATTTTGGTAGGGGGCTATTTGCTTCCATTTGCATGAAACAACTGAAAATTAAGCTAAAAGGATGGAAGAAATAGGCTCTTCTCTGTCTAAAAAAACAGACACTTGTAGCTGGCTCTCAGGAGCAGCTTCTAAGTTTAAAAAAAATTTTATTTTAAATCAGAACAGAAATCTCAATTTAAGTCATCAAATATTTTAAAAAGGACAGATTCAAAGTATATTTTGAGCATATGATTTAAAATGCAATTAAATAAACAAAGCAGAATTCTCTTATAATCTGATTGTATGTATATTTGGGCCAAATACACAAATCCAAGTTCTGTGGGTCAAATCATAATTCCTGAAACATAAAAAGAGCATTCAGGAAAAGAAGGTGGAGCTGTGTTCCTTGGTAAAGCAGGGGTGAATACACCTGTTTCCTCCACCTCCCCTGATCTCCTTCTCTCCCTTCACTAACTTCACGAAGAGTTTTCCTAATGGCCTGTTCTTACAAAGCTGTAGTCTCAACCCTGGCTGCACTGTCAACCCAGCCAGGGAGTTTTGAAATTGCTCCAGTGTCAGGAGGTACCCTGGGCCCTTTAAATTAGAACTCTGTGATGAAGGCTAGGAATTGATATTCTTTACAAAGCTCCCAGTGATTCTAATGGGCAGTCTGGCTTGAGAGTCAGCACTGTAGTTACAGGGATAAAATGTTACCATTGTGGTTGAAATAAATATGATATACTTTTAATCTTTTGAAATAACAAGCTATTTTCTTAATAGAGAAAATAATATAAAAAGTAAAAGTAAGAAATGTCACAAATAAAAATACTTAATAAAATAATTTAAAATAAAAGAGGGCAAACCTAAAAGTAAGGTTTTTTACCTTTTGAGCATTTGTTTGTTTAAATATAACAAAAGTATGAATTTAGCCAAAGACCTTAATGTTTATAATTTTTTAGAAGTTCTACATATTTTCAGTTGTGGTTCATGGAGGAAGAGGTAAAAGGAAAGAAAAGAAAGGAGACAGAAAATGGATTTTGAAATTTGAAGGCAAATAATTTCATGGCTTGTGCTTTAGCACAGGGTCAAATTATTTAAATTATAATGTTTAAGGGACAGTTGTTCTGAAATTATATACTTTCAAAAGTCAAGACCATCTGTAAATGTGAAAAAAAAAAGAATAATGGAATTAAGCCCACTGTACATTCTTTCTTTAAAAATTCACATTGGTTAATTAATACTGAAATGTGGTGGACATTTCTTATTAAACAGAAAAAGAAGAGGTTTCAATTTAAAAAAAAACTACAACATCACTAACCACAGAAACAATTATGATTGCTTTTGAAAAATTGAAAAAATAAGGGAGAAAATACAACCTCTGGATGACCCATTTCTAGGAATATATAAACTTACCATTTGCTAACGTGTTCTAGGTTTTGGTGAGGTGTTAATCATACTTTTGAGGCAAAAAAAATGGGTTAAGGTAAAAAGCTTTATATTCAGTGCACTTGCCTCTTTCATGTATATTTGGAATGTTCATTGTTGAACATTACCTGAACAATGCAGAACTAAGGGGAAGATGCAGTATGGTTATAAATGTGCAGTTAGATTGCATTTGTGAGTGTCGATGTTCTTCTTTAATAACCTCAAGTAAAAGGCTGAATGCATTCAACAACAGTAGCTGAAAAAAGTGCAATGAGTCATATTATAGGAAAATGGAGAAAAGGATACAGGACTCTCCACTGAACACAATCCTATATTGTAGGCAATCTGTGATAACACCCTTTTCATTTCGGTTCAGTCCCATAAAATTACCACTAACATTACAACTCATGCAGAACACAGATAAATGTAAAAATGTCACAGAATTCTTCCAGATGGGACTTTTAGTTCCACTAGATCACCATCTACTTTTTTACTTGTCTAATATATCATTACAACCTTCTATAAGTTAATTTTCTTTCCACTGACCATGTAAATCACAAATCAATTTTCATTTAAAATGCCTGACTAGAGATTGCTTCTGAAAGCTCAAAGCATATGCTTCAGTGAACTTCTCCAACATCCTTAATGTACATTAGAAAAATGTTGTGTTTTAAAAATTTTTCTTTTAAAGGAATTAATTTTACATTAAATGCTGGCATGAGAACCAAAGCAACTCATTCTTCCCCTAAAATGCAGATGTAAACAAACATGGCAACATTTTACAGTGGCATACAGCACAGTAAAGAACATACACACACATCTATTACACACACAGGCATGTAGACATATAATCTAGTTTTCAGAACAAAATTATAGATCAAATTTTAGATAAAGCCTCATTTATACCTGATAATTCTGTGAACGTTGTGGATGAAAATTTTGCTGTGTGGGAACACACTTTGAAATCTGGGTTTTTCTTCAGTGAAGAAAAGGAGTTCAACCTCAGTACACTGAGATTTTCTAGGAAAAGGCTGTCTTATGTTTGTTATGAGAATGTAAAAAATCTCAATTGAAACAATAACTTGGGAGAGAGTTGGGCAGTTATGGACCTAAAGCCATTATAAAACAGGCCTCTCCTTCAGTTTTAACTCCTTAGTTAAGAATTTATTATTTTAATGGTATTTTTATTATTTTAATGGTATTTTTATTATTTTAATGGTATTTTTATTATTTTAATGGCATTTTGAATTGAATAGATTTTTGCATTTGATAATACTCCTGATTTTTCACAATAACCTGTAAAATTGGAAGTGTACTAAAATTTTTTTAATTTCATACCTGGTATTTTTATGTGTACACAATATTGGAATATTTCAGGTGAGATGACTTGGAGTTCTCATTTTTAAAAAGCAGTTGACAAATAACTATAAATCAGTATACCCATGGTCACAGAATATTCTGGAACATCTCAGGAGACAAGAACCAACATTAAAGGCTGTCCCAGGTTTCAGAGAGAATCTGCACTTGCACATTCAGTTGCATGTACTGAGAGGCTCCTAGGATTTCTGGAAAGCTGTGATGGTTGGTGGCCATGTCCTTTTTCTGTATCACTATGTGCATGGCTGTGTCACTACAGAGATTTTTGGGGTTGAGCACCTGGTATTTTTCCTCCCTAGCAGTGATTATTTTTTGGTTTGTATTTCATGATATTATCACTCTTGTAACCAATAAATTATATTTTCAAGTTGCTGGTTGGGATAAGATAAGGTGCCCAGATGTGTGGGGTCCCAGTGTATCCTTAGTAGGACTCTGCCCTAACTGCCTCTTCTTTAATCCCATGAAGGGGGGAGTTTAGCTGAAAGCATAACTCAGTACAAACCTGGGCAGAGATAACTAAATAGGTTAGTGATTTCAATAGCTACTTTTCTTCTTTCTACTTTTAAAGTGAAGAAATGTAACAGCATTAGTGTTTTGTACTGCAAATATTCTCAGAGCAAGTTTTTTTGCAGTTGAAAGGACACTGCTTAGGAAACACAGCTTTCTGACTGGAATCTGGCTCAAAAAATAATGCTATTTTATGACTCACTCATTAAGCTCCTGAAAAAAAGTGTGCATTATGGTCTTATGAGCATAAAAGGCTTTATGATTTTGAAAGAGTTTTGTACACTAGCTCATTTCTTTGAGGTGACCTACCTACTATATTCTGCATTCAGTTCTCTGCCAAAGTATAGGGCACATCATATGGATTATAAAGATGCAAAAATACTTGCTTGTAAAGTGTAGTTCTGCTAAGTGCAATTCACACTTGACTTAAACAATACCACCTATGTATATGAAAATGCACCAGAAATGTTAAATAAATGCATTAGGTATGTAAGATTGGATAGAAATGATAAAGGAGAGAACCAACTTACTTTTAAAATGTAATTTGAAGCTTAAGTGATAAAAATTAAGGCTGGAATAAAATAAGAACTAGTTCACAGCATTTACTAGAAAAGTAAATATCATATTCTGATTTATTAGAGAGTGGTCCCCACCAGACCAAAGCATGAACATAGTAGATACATTCATGGCATTCAAAGCAAAAGATAAAGCAAAACTCAGCATAGAATAAATCCTTATGATTTGGGAAGGAGTTTAGATAGCTCTCAAAGGAAGGGAAGATTTCAAGATTGGAAAAAAAGACTGCAAAGGAAAAGAGAACTGTTGTTTAGGTCCTGAATCTCTTCAAAGAGTACTTCTGTTTAATTGCAACAGTTATCATTCCACTGAGCAGACCATTACTTGAAAATTTCTCCAAGGAACTTTTTCATTTTATCCATAGGTAATTTTTTTTGTCCAGTAAAATCTTTCATCGTAATGGAAGTCAATAGGAAAAGAGCATTTACATTGCAGGAATTTTTTCAGTGCAAATATTGCTAGGTCCTGCATATATAACACATTTATATATACCTGAACACATAAATCTAACTGCAATTATACAAATACTATAATATTTACCATTTGAAGTGCTAAAGCATAAATAAGACAACTTCTAAACTGCACATTCTCCTTTGGATTATTTCAAAATTTGGAACCATACGTAAATGTGTTTAAGCAATATGAGGAGAAGGCAGTGGGTAATTATTCTCTCAAAAATGATCCTTCAACCACAATGAGAAGCCATTTCACACATGTTAAGATGGCTAAGATCAAAACATAAGAAACAAACAAACAAACAAAAGAAGAAAATAACAGAATTGGCAAGGAAGAGGAAAACTAGAAATGTGTGTATTGTTGGTGGGCATATAAAATGGTGCAATCACTATGAAAAATGGTATGGGGACTACTCAAACAATTAAACATGAAATTACCACATAAGTACAAACCCAAAAGATTGAAAGCAGTAGAAATAATCTTTTCTACATCCATGTTCAAGCCAGCATTATTCACAATAGCCAAAAGGTAAAATCAATCTAAGTATGTATCAGCAGATGACTAGATAAACAAAATGTGGCATATCCATTCAATGAAATATTATGCAGTCTTAAAAAGAAAAGAAATTCTGACACATGGTACAATATGGATGAATCTTGAAGATATTACATTAATTGAAATAGGCCAATCACAAAAAAAACCCAGATATTGTACAATTACTCATATATGAGGTTCCTAGATTAAATTCATAGAAGCAGAAAGTATAATGGTGGTTGGTAGGGAACAGGGGATGGAAGTAATGGAGAGTTATTGTTTAATGAGTACAGAGTTTCAGTTAGGAAAGATGAAAAAGTTCTAGAGATGATAGTGGTGATGATTGCACAACAATGTGTATGTATTTAATGCCAGTAAATTGTATACTGAAAAATGGTTAAAGTGATAAATCTTATGGTACACATAATTCACCATAATTTTTTTAAAAGAGCTAATAATAAGTGAGGGGAATGGGATCTGGGAGTGTTACAAAAAGTTCTTCAACTGTATTTATACTTTTAAAAGAAACAATATAAAGCAAGAAGGGCAAAATGTTAGAATTTGATAGAACAGTGTGGTAGGTACACAGTGTTTTTTATGTTATTCATTGTACTCCTTTGTTATAATTTAAATATTTCAAAATAAAAATATTAAGAATTTTATAATATGCAGAATTCAAAATAATGTCTACATCTGTAATAAGTTAAAATTAATAAATTAAATTCTATTTTAATAAAAATTAAAAATACACTAAAATAGAAATTTAAAAATTCTAAAAATTAAAAAATGCTAAATTCTGTTTTTTTCTGAAATTGAAAAATTTTTTAACCTATTTATGATCCCTGTAATTACTTATTTTTAAGACCAAAATTTAACTGAATAACCCTGGGCAACCATACAGAATTTGGTTTGTTAAATAAGAAACATAGATATTCTACTTCAGGCCAAGACGGAGGCATAGGCAGATACACTTAGCCTCCTCGTACAACCAAAAGAAGGGCAACACATTTAAAAACAAGCAAACAAAAAAGAAAACTGCCAGAAAATCAAACTATGGAAGTTCAACAACCAAGGAGTTAAAGAAGAAACATTCATCCAGACTTGTAGGAGGGGCAGAGACAGGCAGCTGGGGCAGAGAAGACTCATAGCAAGGCTGGAGGATTGTGTGAGGCAGTAGCTGGAGGACTGGGTAGTCTCACATTTGCATGTGGATAAATTGGGAGGAACAACTGGGGAGTGAGGCAGATCACGCAACTCAGGGTTCCAGCATGGGGAAATAAAGCCTCAAAACCTCTGACTGAGAAATCTTGTGGGGGTTGAGGCAGCAGGAAAACTTCCAGCCTCATAGGATAATTTGTCAGAGAGACCCACAGTGTCCTAGAAGGTACACAAACCCACCCACACAGGAATCAGCACCAGAAGGGCCAAATTTGCTTATAGGGCCACAAGGCAGTGAACTGGATTGCACTGCCAAAATGAATACTTAAAGCCCTGCCCCTTACTATGTAACAGATGTGTTAAGACAAAAAATATGGCCCAAATGAAAGAACAGATCAAAACTCCAGAAAAAAATACAACTAAGCAATGAAGAGATAGCCAACTTATCAGATGCACAGTTCAAAACACTGGTACTCAGGATGCTCACAGAAATGGCTGAGTATGGTCACAAAATAGAGGAAGAAGTGAAGGCTATGCAAAGTGAAGTGAAAGAAAATGTATAGGGAACCAACAGTGAAGGGAAGGAAATCAGGACTCAAATCAACAATTTGGACCAGAAGGAAGAAATAAACATTCAACCAGAAGAGAATGAAGCAACAAGAATTCAGAAAGATGAGGAGAGGCTTAGGAACCTCCAGGACAACTTTAAACCTTCCAACATCTGAACCAGAGGGGTGCCAGAAGGGAAAAAGGAAGAGCAAGAAATTGAAAACTTATTTGAAAACATAATGAAGGAGAACTTCCCTAATCTGGCAAAGGAAATAGGCTTCTAGGAAGTCCAGGAAGCTCAAAGAGTCCCAAAGAAGTATACCCAAGGAAGTATACACCAAGGAAGTTGGAAACAAGGAAGTATACACCAAGGCACATCATAATTACAATGCCCAAGATTAAAGAGATGGAGAGAATCTTAAAAGCAGCAAGAGAAAAGGAGACAGTTACCTACAAAGAAGTACCCATAAGACTATCAGCTGATTTCTCAAAAGAAACCTTACAGGCAAGAAGGGGCTGGAAAGAAGTATTTGAGGTCATGAAAGGCAAGGACCTATATCCAAGATTACTCTATCCAGCAAAGCTATCATTTAGAATGGAAGGGCAGATAAAGTGCTTTCCAGATAAGGACAAGTTAAAGGAGTTCATCATCACCAAGCTCTTATTATATAAAATGGTAAAGGAACTTATCTAAGAAAAAGATGAAGATCAAAATTATGAATAGTAAAATGACAACAAACTCACAACTGTCAACAACCAAACCTAAAAAAAAAAACAACAAAAAACAAAACCAAAACCAAAAAGAACAGAAACAAAAATCCAACTAAGCAAATATCTAGAATAGAAACAGAATCACAAAAATGGAGATCACATGGAACATTAGCAGCTGGGAAGGGGATGGGGGAGAATGCGGGAAAGTGTACAGGGAATAGGAAGCATGAATGGTTGGTACAAAATAGACAGGGTGAGGTTAAGAAAAGTATGGGACATGGAGAAGCCAAAGAACTTATATGTATGACCAATGGACATGAACTAAGTTGGGGGAATGATGGTGGGGGGTACAGGGTGGATGAGAATAAAGGGGAGGAAAAATAGGACCACTTTAATAGCATAATCAATTAAAATATATTTAAAATCAATAAGTCAATACATTAGATTGACTTAACAGGAACATCCTTTCTGCTTCCAGTGTGTAGTCATTGTAGACAAAATATATCAAATTTAAATATACACACAGAAAGAGAAACCTCAGGCATTAGGAATCAAGAACAGCAGACCATTAACTGATATCCTGTCACCCAAGGAGCAGACAGAGGGTAAAGACTGGCCAGCTCAGGGGCTGATGTTTAGGCATCAACAAAGAGACAGTGCAAGGGGAGAAGTTTGAACCAAAAATTCAGAACCTTGAAAGGGCTACCCCAACAGTGAAAAGAGATGAGATAAACCCCATCCACTGTCCAGGGAATTAACAAAGATGATTTTGTCTGTTAAAGGATCTAGAAAGGGCAAAATATCTGTAAGAAATTACAACTCAAGTCTGAATATTTTATAGTGTAGAGTCTAAAATTATATGCAGAGTACACATATTTTCAGAAAGATCATTCGGTGAAATGTCTTGGCCATTTGGCAGAAGGAAATACAGAGCCTCTTATTAGCAGTTATTATGCAACCCGAAGTTTATATAATTTCATAAACTATCTTTATTTAAATTAAGTAAAAATTTACCTACCACACAAGAAAATATTCCTCTATCAAGAAGAGAGAGAAAGCAGTAATTAGCTCCTCAAGTACTTAAGCTAAATGGCATCTGAAGAAGATTGTCTTTGATTAAAGACTAATAAAAAATAGATTGCATCAAAAAACAAATATAACTTCTAGAAGTGAAAACTATAGTCTTTAAATTGAAAAAAGTTAAACATAAGGTTAAATATAACTGCAGGGAAAACTAGTAAATTGGATAACAGATATAAGGAAATCATAAAAATTCTGCACAAAATATAAAAAGAAAATATGTGAGAGAAGTTAAGCAATGTAGAAGATGGAATGAGATGATTCAGTACACATATAATAGGAGTTCTTTCAGGAAATAACAGAGATTATTGCTGAAATGTCAAGAATCACAAGTCTTAATACCCTACCCTATAGTGTAGGGTATTTCATAGTAAAACTGTGAATCCAAAAGACAAAGAAAAAAATCTTAATATCAACTACAATTTAAATGGTAATGGAAAAAACTACAGTAAAAATGAAAAAATAAATCTTTAAAAAATAAAGTAAAATAAAAAGCATTTTATCTATGAAGGAATGACAAATGACAATATATTTATTATCAGGTAAAAATAGAAGCCAGAAGATAGTTTCTTCATTTGCTAAAAATAATAACTATTAACCTAGAATTCTAAGCCCAGCTAAACAATAAAAAAGGGCAAAAGGAGAATTTTCAAACAAATAAAATTCAGTTTATCACTCAGAGACCTTCACTGAAAAAATAAAAAAATCTCTGGAGGGAAAGAACAGGATATACAAGACATAATGATGAGTAAAAAATTTTGCAAAGGTAATGAAAGCTAAGTGATCTTGTGAACAAAATAATATTAATAATAATTACTGCTGGGCAATAATAATATAAAAGATTGGAAGGAATGATTAATAAGGAATAATCAGAAGGAATGATTAATAATGATCAATTTAGTTGTGATTGTTATGTGGGAGAAAAAAATGAAAATATCGATTTGACTCTTTAAAGCAAAAGTATGTTCATGATATACTGGTTACAACTAAAAGAATGAAAATAGATGTTTAACTTCTAATTCAGCAATTAGTAAAAAGAATACTTGGTAAATCCCTTAGAATGCTAGATGAAAGGAAAAGGGCAGAAAAAGCATGGTTAAACCCCTCCCCCACAAAATAAAATAATCAAAATAAATTCAATTATATCAGTTTCTACATGTGTTAACATAGATAAATCTCAAAAGCAAATGTTGAAAGAAAATAGGCAGGATACAAAAATATAGAATGTGCTATCATTATATGAAGTTGTAATATACCCAAAATAATAATATATGTTTCAAGTATGTATTTAGTAAATTTATAAACACATGCACTGGAGAGATAGTAGCTACTTTCTTGGAGGGAGGGAATGCCATGGAAAGCCTGTGGGGAACAGGAGAAGTAAAGGAGGATTTTAGCATTATTTATAATGTTTCATTTTTAAGATAAAAGATCTTAATGTGGCAAAATGTTAACATTTTAAAGTTCTAGATGATTTTATGATATATTTCCCTCTATATTTGAAACTATGAAATATAATAAATAATTTACAAAAGAAAGGAGAATTTTAGATTTTGATCAATGGAAATTATTCATAAAAATTTCATCCTTTTCCTTTCTATATGGATAAAAATCCCAAGCAGTTCCTAAACCATAGCAAAAGACTTACAAAAATGTGTTCTAATTTTTGCACCAAAGACAATGCTTTGTGATTTTTCTGTTTGAATGTCCAAAATTCAAATGTGTGCTAATCATTTGTATATTAATGAATACAGCTTTTAACAATTGCCACATATATATGAGATTTATGGAGATCCTCCACACTAGGCTGGGGCTACCTGGCAGAAATATAATGTGAGCAACAATGTAAGCCACATATATAATTTAAAAATTTCTAGTATCCATATTAAGAAAGTAAAAAGAAACAGATGAAATTAATTGTAATAATATATTACATTTGACCTAATATATCCAAAATATCATTTTAATATGTTATCAAAGTAAAGATATTTATCAGATTTTTTGCACATGCATGAATTTTACATTTACAGCATCTCTCATGGCTACCATACTGGACTTTTGCAGCTCTATATCATAAAAGTAGCTCTCATTCATTGTGTATTTACTAAGTGTCAGCCACTATACTAGCATGTTCTATACAGTTTACATTCAGTCATTAAAACCACCCTGTAAAATATCTGAAGGAAAAATATTTTTTTAGATTTTATTTACTTATGTTTAGAAAGAGAGGAAAGGAGAGAGAAAGAGAGGAAGAGAATCATCAATGTGGCAGAGAAACATTGATCAGTTGCCTCTCACAATCCCCCAGCCAGGAACCTGGTGGGAAACCCAGGCATGTGCCCTGAGCAGAAATGGAACTAGAGATGTTTCGGTTTTCAGGACAACACCAGGCCCACTGAGCCACACCAGTCAGGGCTGAGGGGAGATTTTTTTTTTAAAGAAATACTAATAAACATTTTTTCCAGAAATAAAATACTTGTTAGGAATATTGAAACAATATATGTGTGAACAGCAAATAGAAATCAGAGTGCCTTGCCCAGGTCATATATCTAGCAAGCTGTAGGGCTGGAATTAAAACAGGTTAATGTGACTCATGGCCCATGCTATTAACCACCTTACTCAAAGGTCACTATGGGCAGTGGCTTTCTGCTTAGGTAATCCTCTTCTGACCATTTAGCTTCTTGTTAACTGAAGACCTAAAATTTCATTCTTACCAGGCATTAGGGTTTTTAGTTGGGTGAATACTTATCTAGGCCTAGAGATGGTGATATGCATACCCCTCTCTTTTGCCCATCTCTTGTCAAGAGGTTGGAAAATGGGACCTAATATTTGTTCTGAGAACCCCTCCAAAATAAGGTAAAATGCAGGAAAGCAACAATGTGCAAAAGAAAGGGAAAGGCTGATACAATTAAGCTCAGCACACTGTAGCCATCTTTGATCTTTTTGTCTATATTTATTGTTCAACTATTTGACAAACTTCTATTACTAGCCTCTCCATAAAAATCTCCCTAATTGGGGAAGTAGTACACCTTTCATGGTTTTATAATAAACTGGAGGTGAGTACCAGTACAGAATCTAAGGAAATAAAACTCCAGTTGCTACTGCTGACAGGGTTGCCTTCTGAACATGGCTTATACAATATTTCATCTGTGCTGACACCTTTCACTCTCAATTATTTGGCTGCTGTCAAAACAAATCAATCAAATTATAGCACTATGTCTTCATGTTACAATTCCATTGTAAATTAGCAACATTAGCTTTGAAATATATGGAAGTATAAATTTTATCTCTATTATTTATTTAATGCAATTTTCTCCCATGTGAATTATTTTCCAAACACAGCAAATGCAAATTATTTTATGGCAAATGCTGAATGTACATGTGTGTTCTAAGAATTTCTAAAATAATGGCACACAGGTGAACTGAGACTCATAAGAATGTGTTAATGCACCTGCATGTTTGTGCTAATCTTAATCCAGTGACAAATGGCAAACATACTAAGTTGTTTTTGTTTTTTGTTTTGGGTGGTATTTTTAGCTATAAACTTGGTGAGCACAGTTTATTGATACATTTTGGGAGATGGAGATGATACTACACCCAAGGAAAAATGTAGAAACAAAAGGTTTTCTGACATAAACTTTGCTTACAGTAAGACATAATTTTCCAAGATAAACCATTTCCAAAAATTAAAACTATATTAGTTAAACTACAGTTTTCCCAAGTACAGACATCCTCTTCTCTAGCACCAAATGTTAACACTGCCCTGCATGGCTATGGTAGGCATGAACCAAAGTGCTTTAAAAAGAAGAAAGGAAGGAAAAAAAGCTCAAACATTTTCATTTTGAAATTTTAAGGCTCAAATAACATTTTTAAATAATAGATCTAAATCAACTGAATTACTTTTCAGCAAAAGAGCAAACACTGTTAGAGCTTTTATGTACAAGTTGTTAAAAATCTTCTTTATACACGAAAACTTGGTATGTCTTTAGAAGATAAAAAACAGTTAGATTTTGGCTTCTTATTGCACTCCAGTTATATAAGGGTAAGCATCAAAACTTCATCATGAATGCATAGATTATGTCCCATAAAAGAGTATTAAACCCAGGGAATCACATGAGTTCCAGCCCAACCTGGTGCAGAACAACCACACATGCTGGGAATTCTTTCTCAGTCTCCACTGGGCCTGCATCTTCCTTTGCCAGTGGTTTAAATTGCTATGTTCCTTCCTTAACCTCTTCTCCCCCAGAAGTTTCTTCCCTCCCTGGCTATGGTCACATATGTTGATGGTTTCAGGATTTCCACCACCAATTCCATTCTGAGTTCTAGATCCATGTGCTTCCAACTGGCTACTTGTATCTCCATTTAAATTTTCTACAGGAAACTTGTATTAAGCTGAATAAGCAGTCTCTCTCTCTTTCCCCTTATCATTCTACTTTTAATTTATTACCAAGTCTTTCCAAGCCCAGTCCTCTGCCTTTCATTAGTGACACCAACATCCTTTCTTTCCTGAATTACTGTAAAAGCCTCCTTCCTAACTAGACAGGAGTGTCTACCACAGTACCTGGAAAATAGCAGATGCTTAGTAAGTATTTGTGAATTTGATCAATCAGTGTGCACTGCTCATGGGAAGAAATGAGTTTTAGCTTTTCCCTATATGGGGCTGAGAAATAATAACTGTGACCTCTCACTGGGAATCTGCCCTGCAGTAAGTGCACACGTAAGAGAAGACAGGACTTTCTTGGAGAGTATCAGCTCTCTGGTCACTAAATAATGGGCAGAAGGGAATTGGAGACCATCTCTAATTTCACTGTTTCCAGTACCTCCCCACTCCCTGTCCTCCAACTGTCTGCAAATACAGAAGTCCCCTGTATTTGGGTCTGGAGAAAATTTGAAACAATAATCCCAGTTCCTTCTCATCTGTGATAATGAAGTAAGATCAAGAAGCGTTTTAAGCATTTTAAGTCTTCCCCCTTTTAGGTACCAGTGCCATTCTAGTGGCAGCCATCTTGAAAAGAACTCTGATGTTTGGCTTGGAATCTAATCCAGTCTGTACATCCTAGTGTAGACACATTGCTAGATGCCATCAAGAGCTGTGATGGATTTATGGCTTTATTATGTGCACACTGGGGATCACATTACTTCCCTACCTTTTGCTTTGAAAATAAATGCTTTGGCTTTGCTTTGACATTTCTGTGGCAGCTGGAAACCATTATCCTTTGACAATGCTTTATTCCATTGACAGTATCTTTAAGGACACAGTATACTAGTCATACTCCTCATTCATGCTCTTCCAGTTTAATGTACGCCCCAGTGCCTTAGCAACACCTGCTTCAAGAATAATGTACTGCAGAACAGGCTCTCCAGGTACGTTAAATAAAACCTCTGAGCTTTGGAGATATGGAGGTTTAAAAACTGCCAAAGGAAGACATGTTGCAACAACTTTCGTAACTTCTTTACAGTTACAATTTGGTGTTATTGTATGGCATGCCACGAGGGGCTCTTCTGAATAACAAGGCAAATATGAATTTATGCACTAAGTATTTTTAATATTGGACTTTGTGATCAAGCCACTAACCAGAGGCTGAGAAATCATTACATACAATACTAAAAGCCAGAATCTGCTCTCATTTCTGTGGCAGGTACTGCATTTTCCTTTGTCCTTTCTCTGAGTGACATTAGACCTCTGCTCACATGCTCATGATGCTCCTAGGGATGCACCTTCCTGAGTGTGGGCATTGTGAGACTAGCTGAAATGTAAATCTCAAGGAACAGCATTGCACATGCCTACTTGTTTTCTTCTTCAAGAATGATACCAGAATGATCAGTCCACGTTCCAACTCCCCCAACCACTCCGCACCAAGAATTTTTCCCATGGTGAATAAAATCAAGGTATTTAAAGGCAATTTTATTAATATTAAAACTTACTCATACAAAATGAATGCATAGAGTGCATTGCTTTGTGTTCATATTGTTTTTAACTTGAAAATTCATCCACTTTGAGTTGAGAGATGCTTTCTTACAAAGGTGGTTAGAAGACCAAGACAACAGACCCATAGTCTTAATCTTGTCAATGCTAGTAATGATGCTTTGGGTATGACCTTTCGCTTTAATGAATGCAAGGTATTCTAATTTTGAAATAATACTTATTAATGGAGAATATGAAGGAAAACAATCACCCATAACATCTCACTGTCTAGAGTCCACAGTAACACTTTGTTGTATACAGTATTTTTCTTTTCCTTTTTCTGTGCTATGTGTGTGGGGGGACAGGTTTCTTCCAAAAAATTGGGATAAAACTGTGTATGTTTGAAATCTTTATTATTTTAGTGTTAGTATTTGCCTCTGAGAAATACAACCATTAACACTTTCTATAATTGGACAACTCAAGTTTCTCATTTCCATGAGTTTTTTCCTAGATTTCATTTTATTAGTGGTTTTGTACTCACCCATTATTTTTAATGTCTTAAAGCAAGTTGGTATTTTATAAGCACCACAGTGTCCTTTTTTCTTTTTTGAAAAAACTGAGGTGTATCTTACAAACATAAAATTTACCCTTTCTCATGTACAGTTTTACGAGTTTGATAAATGCATATATCTGGTAACCACCATCATGATCAACACAGAGAAGAGTTGCATCAGCCCTCAAATTCCCTTGAACTCCTTTACAGGTAACTCCTCCCCCTACCTCATCCCTGTCCACCCCTGGTCACCACTGATCTTTTTCTGTCCCTATAGTTTTGTCTTTCTTAAATATTACATAAACAGAGTCATATCTACATGTGCTCACTTGCTATTTTAAATATTCCCCAGTTGTTCCATGCATTTATTACCCACTTTTACATTTATTGTCTGAATTTGATAAATATAAGACATATACTTTAAGAAATAGTTAATGTGTTGTGTTTTAAGGAACCCCATGGATAGTCCATGCAACCTAATGGCCTCACCTAATGGGATTATAGAATCTCAGTGTTGGAAGGAATCTTAAAGCTCTCCTTAGAGTTTTACTCATGAGGTGTATCTTCAGTGCAGTGGCCATTGAACAATGTAGCAGCTTGTTTCTAATTAAATGCAGGAAAGGCACCCTCTCCTTAGAAATACCTTCAATCCCACGGGCAGCAGGTCTGACCAAGAAGATGTGAGTGGAAATGATGTGGGCCACTTGTGAGCCAAAGCTCAGAATTCTTAGAATGAAGATGTATAGCAGAGCCATGGCTCCAGCATATATTATGAAATAAATAAACCTTTGTTATGTCTTAGTGAGAATTGTCCATATTTGTAACTGGAACATAACCTAGTGAAAGCTAAAGATACAAACATCTGTCCATCAGGTTGTTCAATGTTTCTTTATTGAGAATTTGTAGTTAAGTTTTCCTAGCACTTAGGTATTCTCTCTGGGACACTCTTTCCAGGTCCCTTGTGTCTTCTTGGTCTCTGTCCAGTGAAGAGACTGATACTGATGACCCTGAACAAAATACATTATGTCCCCTTCTTGCCACCCTCATCCCTTCCATCTGCATTAATCCCTGGACCAGTAGAGAAGTGCCTTTAGGGGATCTCTGTATTCTAAGTCAAGGTCATGGCCTAGTATACTATGAAAAATCAGTATTTGTTGAGTAAATGAATAAAATTAGTAAAAAACAAAAATAAATAAGCCTATTTCTTGTTAAGCTGGTATGATTCTTTTTACTATCAGATAATTAGAACTATGTAACATGATGTGTCTGCCCTTTTGATTTTTCCTCTGATTCCAAAAATGTTTGTCTAGGTTTTTTTCCCTCTAATAAACAGCATTTATTCTTTCAATGTGTTCTTTTATTACAATGTGTTTCAAACTCTTGGAGTTACAGAAGTATAATTTAACAAACACAAATGTATATCTATGCAAATATCATGCTATACTTGCACTGTCCTTAAGTACATTTGTCTCTAACACATCAGGCCATATCATGGCCACTTAGCAAGCACAGGAAAGGCAGAGGAGGCCCTCCTGTGTGACCCTTTCCTGATCCTCTTTGCTTGCCACCTCAGACTCCCTAATCTTCACTTCAACAACAACTAAAGCTGTTAACAAAACTTTGTAGACTTTATGTTCTTCACTGTTTTGTCTCTACATCGAATGTTCCCTTGACTTCTCTTCACTTGACTAACTCATACTAATTCTTCAAAATTCATTTATCTATCTACCCATCCATGCATCCATCCTCCATCCCCCCATCAATTCATTTATTCCTGAGTATTGTGAGCCAGGCACTGCTCTAGTGCTTGGACCACATCACTGGATCAAACAAAGATGCCTGTCATGGGGCTTACATCCTAGGGGCAGGGCCAGACAGAAACAATACATATTATCAATACATTACATGGGAAATGTTCCTCCACAGGAAGGCAGCCATGCATCACAGTACGGCCTCCACTGTTCTACATGGCTACACTAGTAACCATGACCCAAAGTGTTTAAAAAAAAGAAGGAAAAAAAAAAAAAAACCCTGAACCATTTTTGAGATTTTAAGGCTATGTAGAAGGTAATATGTGTTATGTAAAAAAGGAATAAAGGAAAGAAGATAAGAGAGAACAGAAATACTGGAGGAGTACATGGTGCTTTCTGGGGGAAAAGTGCTTCAGGCAGAAGCAACAGCCTGAGCAAAGGTTCTTGGGTATGAGCATATTCAAAGAACACCAAAGAGGCCCGATGCCCTCACACCAAGGCTGACTAAATTGAAAGAGGTGTGGAGGTGAGAAAACAATATAAATTGCAATAAAAATACTGAGAATGTATATCTTGGAAAAACCTTTGGCACATGAAACTGACTCACAGCAAAAGATCAGAAGCATTCTTGATTTCTCAGAGAACAAGATTCCCAAAGGAGCTGCAAGTCTTTAACTGTTGAAAACTTTAAGCAACTGCTGGTCCCCAAGCTTCCATAAATCATTCATGGGTGGAGAAAGCCTACAAAGAATGGTATATTCCTCAACTTTTTCTTCAGATGTGGCCAAAGAAGATAATGAACTGGGAAGAATCTTCCAGCAGTGTATCCATGTGCCCGGGAAAAGAGCGGCCAAGAGTCTTCCATATTAATGCTCAATAGAAGACCTTCTCCTTGTCCCCAGGGAAGAGGGTCTTCACAATGTCTGCCTACTAGGACACAGGAATGGCTATTGATAAACAAATTATGGCATGTTCTTATGGAGGAACACTACTTGAAAATGAAAGAAACTACAGATCTACACAACAACATGAATGAATCACAAAGACATTATGCCAAGAAAGAAAAGCCAGACATGAAAGAATATGCACTATATGAATCCATTTATATGAAGTTCTAGAACAGATAAAACTAATGGATAGTGACAGAAAGCAGATCAGGATAGTCCCATTGGAGGAAAGAGATTGACTGCAAAGGGACACAAGGGAAACTTTTGGAGATAATTAAATGTTTTATCTATTGATTGCAGTGGATGGAGGTTGCAGGGTTACATACAATTATCAAAACTCATTGAGCTGAGCACTTAAGAGTCATGTATTTTATTGTATGTAAATAACACCTCAATTAAACCAACAACAAAAACAAATGCAAAGAAAAGAAAATATAACTGCACATAAAATTCCTAACCTCAAAACCATTCCCATATACTTTACTTGACATGACCTTTAATTTGGAGAGTCAAAGCAAACCAGGGAAGGTTTCTTGCCAATGGTAGGAACAGAAGAAAAACATCCTTGGCCTTGAGTTTCAACTTGTTTTAAATCTAATTGCTTTTCCATAGTCAGATTAAACAGCACTCTCTAATGTACTTTTGGTTATTAATTTAAATGTTATGCTGGGGTTAACTGAAATGTTCATAGTTTGATATAAATCTTCTAGGTAGCACATTTATATTCTCCATTTATGTTGCCCTCAGTGATTGGAGGGTTACCCAACGTGGCATGTATGGCGAGAACAAATCATCATACAGAACCTGAATTATCTATTCTAAATGTAGACCCACCTCTGCTGTCCTCTAACCCCTTTGCTACTTGTTGTCATGTGTTGAGGTTGTAATTATATATATTTTCTGTTCAGATCTAAAAAAAGCAAAAAATCTAGTACAGTTGCATGAGTTACATTAAAGAGGACTTTATTTTACTATGTCAAATAGTCATCCAATTCCCATACTAAGACAAGTGCAAATTACATTTTTAGTACAGCTACTGTATTATAAAATAATAATTAAAATAGAATACACTGATTTTTAAAAATATTTTATTTCTTTATTTTTAGAGAGAGGGGAAGGGAAGGAGAAGGAGAGGGAGAGAAACATCAATGTGTGGTCACCTCTCACATGGCCCCCACTGGGGACCCGGCCCATAACCCAGGCATATGCCCCGACTGGGAATTGAACCTTGACCTTTCAGTTCACAGCCCACGCTCAATCCACTGAGCTACACCAGCCAGGGCTGAAGACACTGATTTTTAAAGAAGTTCGTAAAGTATGTAACAGAGAAAATTTACTCATTTTCTTTCTCTGAGGTTTATCAGCATTATTAGTCTTATTTTACAGGTGTGGGTTTGCTTACAGTCACTTAAAACCAAATCCTCATGAGCAAACAGCAGAAGAATGGAGAGACCTGTAGTGATAGTGGGAGGTACGTGGAAGGGAAAAGGGATCTCAAAAGACAGGAGACAACATGAACTTCACCTACTTCATTTCTTGGTCTTATCTAAGTTTAGAGCATTTCTGGGCTTGAATCCAAGCCAGAACTCTTAAGGAATTCCCTTGAAATATTCAGAACCTAGACCCCACCTTTGGCATCTCTGGGTTGAGAGTTTGTCTTAATCTCAATCCATGCCCATAGTAGATCCTTACAGGTCTATAGGTAATTTCAGGGGACAGGCCAGCACGCATCCTGGTCAGAGCCCTGTCTACTTTTGAGGGAGGCCTTAGCATGTTTCTGAAACATGTTTCCTGTGTTCCATACCATGTCATCCAGGCTTCCCCCTCCCACCCACATTGCAGCTATTGGACAGGAGTGGAAACTTCAACACAGGGCAGTCAATCTCTAGTCTAGCCAGTGACTGATGAAGTAGCCTAGAATGAAAAGACTCAGCCCAACAAGAACTTCAGTTTTGGGGAGTTTGGATTTTAGACAGATATGGAGCTAGGGATAAAGATGCAGATGTATTGAAGTTTCAGGGTTCTTAGGATATAATCTTAGCAGTGCAAAGACACTGAAATTGAGAAGGGGTTGATAGTCACCAGAGGGGAGAGGGGAGGGAATTTCAGGGGGAAAGGGGAAGGGTTTGGAGCAACAAGTATAAAGGACACATGGACAAAAACTAGCGGGGGTGCAAATGGGAGGGAGGTGAGGAGGGCTGGGGCGGTGGGCTGGAATAGGAGTAAAAGACAGAAAACTGTACAAGAACAACAATTAAAATTTATTTTTTTTAAAAAGATAAGAAAAAGGTGCAGATATAAAGACAGAGATGTGGAGACAGAGATGACACTATAGATCTCCTAGAGATTCATGATTTGGAAATATGCATGTACTCTAAGGAGATAAAATTGGATGTGAGTGATCCAAAATGATGAGTTAGCCAAAATGTCAACCAGTGCAGTAGAGGACAGGCAAGAGGAGGAACAAGAAGAGAGGGTACAGGTTATTAGTCACCCTGGGTAAGGAGGTCAGGATCTGCCTGCTCAGAGGGGAGAATGATGCAGCTTGCAGGTCACTGGTTCACTGGATTGTCTTATCCCCAAATCTCATTCCACCAACCCTGAGGCAGGACTGCAGGGCTATTCTCAAAATTCTGTAAGATTTTTAACTTCTTATTCCCATCTGTTTCCTTACAAAAAAGATCCTACCATTGATGAGACAGGAGTATACCTCTTTCTGGCATGGGAGGATCTGAGAAGGGCAAACAGTCACAGGCCATGCAGATGGGTTTTCTCTCTCAACAATGAAAAGCTTTTGGTGGATAAAATCTTGCAGCAATTGTTTCAAAAATGCTTCAATTACGCAAGAGAACACCTCTTAGTCCTGGGGACATCAGTATCCTAACATAAGAAAAACTATTCCCAAATAAATTATTATTTTCAATCATTGCCTTCATTTAGAGGCCTGGGGTGGTGAGGGACAAGAGGAAAATTAATGAGGACACTTATCACAATCACACTGCTCCTCATTACCCTGACATTCTCAGAATCCAGAAATAGTGGCAGAGATGCCAAATAATTTTGAAAAAGCTCACTAGACTAGGCTTTATTAAACTTTTGTGTATATATGGAGACAGCTGTACTTGAACAATAATTTTAAAAAAGAATAAAAAAAGAATCACCTGGGAATCTTTTAAAAATGAAGACTCTCTTCAGTGGGTCTGGGGTGGAGTCTGAGTCTGCATTTCTAATAATCTCCCATAAGATGCTGATGCTACTAATCTTGGGACCATGCTTAGAAGAGATTGTGATAGAACACTTGCTGCCTGAGTCAAGACAGCCACCTATGTAACATCATGTCATTAGTGCTCATTAAAATACATGCATGAATAATGGCTTACAAGGCTCTGAGGGCTATTCCAAGTCACTTGATAGGGAACATAAACGAACCAGCTCTCAATCTCTTTAGTGAAGAGGAAAATACTTGAAAACATATTCCTGGGTTCTAAACCATTAAAAAACTGATGTTAGTAATTTTTTTCTCTTAGAAAATTTGTTGCTGATAGAGAGAAGATGGTGGCACAGTAAGAGGATGCACATCCCTCTTCCCCCTTCACACAGGTGAAAAACCGGGACAATTTTCAATGGAGCACAGCAAACAGACACCAGAAACACAGCATATTTGAAAACAGGAGATCGAAAATTGCAGTGGACAATGAAAAACCAGACGGTAAGGAGAGTACTCCAGTAGCACAGAGACCAGGGCGGGGGCTGAGATCCCAGCCCAGTGCTGGCTGTAAGACTCTATGGAGGGAGCTGGGTCAACCACTCCCTGACCAGCCAAACAAGGTCTCGGCAGCATCAGGATAAACCTGGTTGCTTGAAATCTCACAGAGAGGAGTTAAGATCTCATAACCCTGGGGACTGAGTGTTGGAGCTCCCACTTCTGTCTATGCCCATGCACCATTGAGAAAAGCTGCGCGGGGATCCATTCGCACCAGCGCACAACTGAGAGACCAGTGGTGCAGTCACTGGGCGCTGCTACGGCCCCTGCGCGCACTCGCACCAGTAGGGAGCAGCGATAAGGTCTCTTGGCACCATTGCGCCATCGGAGACCTGAGTGGGCTGCTGGGAGAGCTTAGACACCACTGTGCAACCTGTGTGGGGGTCAATTTGTGTTCGCAGGACAGTTGGCACCCGTGCATGGAAGGCTGAAAGATCATCAGCACTTGCGTGCACACGACCATAGTAGGCGCCTGCCGCTGCAGGAGACACACCTGAAGCCCTGTGCTGAGAGACCTGGGCTAGCTCTGAGGAGAGTAGGCCAAAGAAAACTGAGTGCTGAACAAGGAGAAAAACAATACAGTCACCCCTTAGCCACTGCAGTCATCAAAGCCAGAAAAACCAGCTTGGCAAGATTGATAACAGCAAGAGTTGGCGGTTTTGGTGTTTTTCGGTTCTTTGATTTTTTTCTGGGTTTTTTCTTCTTTTTCTCTTTTTTATTATTAATTTTTGTTATTTTGATCTTTTTTCACCCCTCAAATTCTTTTTGCTTCTCATTACTTCTCTCTTGTTTTATTCCTTCTTCCTTCCTTTCCAAGCTTATCTCTTCTTCCTTTCTCTTTTTTCTTCTTTTCTTTCTCATTCTGCTTTTCTTTATACTCTTTTCATTTTTTATTTCCTTTTCCTTCTTTCCTTTTTTTCCTTTCCTTCTCTTTTCTCTTTTTAAACACATACGAGTGAGACAAAAAACAAAACAAAACAAAACAAAAAAAACCCTGAAACCGTGGAAAGACCAGAGTTGGTCCCAAAGAGGGGGCATTTCAACAGCTGAGACATGGGAAGCCGTGAACACCAGGATATCTGAAGGAGACAGCACCACTGAATCTCACAGGTATTCTACCACAGAAGTTCACACCATAAACACATGGAACCAGAACAAATCAATCTAACAAACTGAGCCTAACAAGAAGAGTGTCACAAACAATGGGAAGACAAAGAAACAATCCCCAAATGAAAGAAAAGGAGGAAGCCCCAGAAAGAATGCTAAATGAAATGGAGGCAACTTAACTGTCAGATTTTGAGTTCAAAGCAATGGTTGTCAGGAAGCTCCAAGAGCTCTCAATGAGCTACCAGAAACTACAGGGAAGCTACAATGAACTCACTGCAAACTATATCAACATGAAAAAGGAAATAGAAACTATCAACAAGGGCCAAGAGGAAATGAAAAATACAATTTCTGAACTGAAGAACACAGTGGAAAGAATGAAAAGCAGAATTGATGAAGCAGAAGATCGGATCAGCGAGTTGGAGGACGAAGTACAAAAAAATATCCAGAAAGAGCAAGAAAAGGAAAAGAGGCTCTGAAAAAATGAAGAGGGATTAAGAGAAATGCAAGACAATATGAAACATAATAATATCCGTATAATAGGGATACCAGAGGGAGAAGAAGGGATAGAAAAACTACTTGAAAAAGTCATGATGGAAAACTTCCTTAATTTGATGAGAGAAAAAGTCACACAAATCCAGGAATCACAGAGAGTCTCAACCAAGAGGAACCCAAAGAGGCCCACTTCAAGACACATCATAATTAAAATGGAAAAATTCCAAGACAAAGAGAGAATCTTAAAGGCATCAAGGGAGAAAAAGGAAGTAACTTACAAGGGAGCCCCAATAAGGTTAGCAGCTGACTTCTCAATGGAAACACTCCAAGCCAGAAGAGAATGGCAAGAAATATTCCAAGTAATGAGAACCAAAGGCCTGCAACCAAGACTACTTTACCCAGCAAGGCTTTCAATCAAGATAGAAGGCCAAATAAAGAGCTTCCCAGACAAAAGAAGTCTAAAAGAATACACCTCTACCAAACCAGCTCTGCAATAGATACTAAAGGGCCTGCTTTAAGGAAAGGAAGGAAAGGAGAAAGAGAGGGAGAGGAACACAGGTACAAAAATGGCAATGAATAAGTACCTATCAATAATAACCTTAAGTGTAAATGGATTAAATGCTCCAATCAAAAGACATAGAATAGCTGAATGGATAAGAAAGCATGACTGACCCACACATGATGCCTACAAGAGACCCACCTCAAAATGAAAGGCCTACACAGACTCAAAGTGAAGGGCTGGAAACAAGTTTTCCAATCAAATGGACAGGGGAAAAAAAGCTGGGGTAGCAATACTTATATCAGACAAAATAGACTTCAAAAGAAGAGCCATAGAGAGACACAGAAGGTCACTTCATAATACTCAAGGGAAGAATCCATCAGGAAGACATAAACATTGTAAATATATATGCACCCAACATAGGAGCACCTAAATACATCAAGAAAATCTAAGAGGATGTCAAGAAAGATATTGACAGCAACACAATTATAGCAGGGGATTTTAACACCCCACTGTCAAAAATGGACAGATCTTCTAAACAAAATATCAATAAAGATACTGTAGCATTGAATGCCACTCTAAATGAAATGGATTTAACTGATATATATAGAGCCCTTTATCCCAGTGAAACTAAATACACATTCTTTTCAAATGCACATGGAACATTCTCAAAGATACCACATGATAGGTCATAAAAGTAACTTCATCAAATTCAAGAAAATTGAAATCATACCAAGCATTTTCTCTGACCACAAGGGACTGAAAGTATAAACGAACCCCAAGGAAAAAAACCCAGAGTCCTCAAAATCATGGAGATTGAATAGCATGCTATTAAACAATGAATGGGTCAAGAATGAAATTAGGGAGGAAATCAAAAAGTTTCTGGAAACAAATGAAAATGAACTCACAACGACCCAAAACTTATGGGACATAGCAAAAGCAGTCCTCAGAGGAAAGTTCACAGTGATACAGGCCTACCTAAAAAAGATAGAAACATCTCAAACAAACAACTTAACCCTACGCCTACAAGAACTCGTGGATCAACAACAAAGACAGCCCAGAGCAAGTAGAAGAAAGGAAATAACTAAGATCAGAGCAGAATTAAATGACATAGAGACTAAAAGCACAATTCTAAGGATCAATGAATCCAGGAGCTGGTTTTTTGAAAAGATAAACAGAATTGACAAGCCATTAGGTAGGCTCATCAAGAAAAAAAGAGAGAGGACCCAAATAAACACAATCAGAAATGAAAGAGGAGAGATTACAACTGACACCACAGAAATACAAAGGATTGTAAGAAATTACTATGAAGAACTGTATGCCAAGAAATTTGAAAACTTAGGTGAAATGGACCAGTTTCTAGAAAAATATATCTTCCAAAACTCAATGAAGAAGAAGCAGAAAGCCTGAACTGACCAATAACAGCAAATGAAATAGAAGCAGTAACCAAAAAACTCCCGACACACAAAAGCCCAGGACCAGCTGGTTTCACAGGAGAATTTTACAAAGCATTTAAGGAAGAGTTAACCCCTATCTTCACAAACTTTTTGAAAAAATCCAAAATGATGGAAGACTACCAAACTCTTTTTATGAAGCCAGCATCATTCTAATCCCCAAAACAGATAAAGACATAAAAAGGAAAGAAAACTTCAGGCCCACATCACTGATGAACATAGACGCTAAAATCCCCAACAAAATATTGGCAAACCGCATCCAACAATACATTAAAAAGATCATACACCATAACCAAGTGGGATTCATCCCAGGGATGCAAGGATGGTTCAACATTCGCAAATCAGTAAATGTAATACATCACATAAACAAAAGCAAAGACAAAAATCACATGATCATATCAATAGATGTGGAAAAAGCATTCAATAAGGTACAGCACCCATTTATGATAAAAACACTCAGCAAAATGGGAATTGAGGGAGCATTCCTCAACACAATAAAGGCCATATACGAGAGACCTACAGCCAACATCATACTCAATGGGCAAAAACTAAA
>PVKU01009224.1:0-64196 GCA_004027475.1 Anoura caudifer
GAGGAGGGGGAGGAGGGGGAGGAGGAGGAAGAGGAAGAGGAAGAAGAAGGAAATATCTGTGAAGCACAATAA
Organism: Anoura caudifer; assembly: GCA_004027475.1. Classification (NCBI taxonomy): domain Eukaryota; kingdom Metazoa; phylum Chordata; class Mammalia; order Chiroptera; family Phyllostomidae; genus Anoura; species Anoura caudifer. Next base: position 73 of record PVKU01009224.1, read on the forward strand.
AATGCAGCCTGACACAATGAAGCATGCCTATATATTTTTTATTTTACAGTAATTTTTAGATTTATTGCAATGATAGTTCAGAGACTTCCCATGTTATGGGAGTTAACATCTTCCATAACTGTGGTGCATTCATTCATCAAAAACTAGAAGTTAACATTTGTGTAAGACTGTTACCTAGACTGCACATTTCATTCAGATCTCACCATTTCTTCCACCAACAGACTCTTTCTGTTCCAGGACCCTGTCATGGATTCTGCATTGCAGTTAGCCCAAAGTCTTTGGAGTTGGGCATCCCCAGTCCAGCACAGCAGACCTTAGCTGCCCACTGCTTGCCTCCTCTCTCCTGGAACTTGCCCAGGTCCTGTCATGCCGGCAGGGCTGGGATACTTCTCCCAAGTGGCAGGCAGCCCTGGACACACTTTCATTTCACCAGCTGCACTGGCTGTATGGTGTCAGCTGCAGCTGCAAATTGGAGAAAAATCTTCACACGTCTGGTGTGGAAAGAGCTCTTCATTACAGGTGTCTTTGAGGCACACCTGCACCCACTAATGACAGTGCCAGTGGCGTCACCTAATGAGACAGCAGTATGATTTATCTGTGAAGATTATTGTGTGACTACCATACCATGACTACCAAAGTTGCATGGCTAGATTTGTGGCCACACAACTTTGTATGCATGTACTTTTCCCAAAGACCTACCTAACCCAATGCCGTTTGGGTAGTGGAAATGCTTAAATACATTGTATCTGAATCTCCCATCCTAAGTAGTGAAATTCAAACACACAGAACTTTCACTTTCATTTCTGGCTCTGCTTAACATGTAAATTTTCTTTCTGTCCAAGTAGGACCAACTCTCTTGAGAAAGTGCTTTTATTTCTTGGCCAACTTTTCGTTGAGCAGAATTCCAGTCTTGCAGTGCCTGAAACCACTAACTAGCATATATGCTGATTTGCTTTAACTGCAAGAACAAATCCAATTAACAAATCCACAAGGAATTGGGCTGGAACGGAGCCATTCTTCCAGGTGGAAACATCTTTCTGTTACACATGCTCCTTGTACTATTCACCCCTAGTCCTCTGATTGTCCAGATAATCCACGGCCTGGCTGGGAGAATTTGGAGTCTAATAAATTCCTTTCAGAAACTCTGAGGATCAATGGCCAACATGTTCAAAGACTCTTCTTTCTAATCTTTATTATTTCCAGGGCTGTCCCCCTTTGCACCTGAAATAATTTAATGAACAATTTAAAGCAAAAGATTTTTGCCCAGAGTGTAGTTCCGGACAGGAAGTCAGTTAAGATGGCATAAAAGCCAAGATCCAAATGTGAGGCTCTCAGGGGGCTGGTTTGGGCCTCTGTGACTGTGCCATTGAGTGTCTTCCAGCTGCAGCACCTGCCACTGCAAACACCGCATCACTCCGGTTCTTGGATTACTGTCTGGCAGTTTAACCACTGTGTTTTGTTGTACGTGGAAAGAGATAAGACTTCCCAAGAAGGCACTCACTGTTTACATACAACACCCTTCTTTCAAAAAGCATCAGTTCACTTCCAGGTTACTGGTTGGTACTTGATCTTCCTAGAAAAGTCAGATCTACCCTGCACAAGACAAGGAAATTACCTAGAAGACAATAGCTTATATGTGTAAGTTTAGCTTTTCAAAATTCTTTCAAACCTATGTTTTCATTCTATTCTCTCAGTGGCCTTGGGAAAAGAATAAGATGTAGAGTATTATTGTGATCTGTCAGATGGAGAAACTTCATTCCTAAGAGGCATTAAGGAACTTTCCTAAGGTGGAGCACCTTCCAGCAATAGTCTGAATTAGGAAAATCATGCTTGTCTCAAGACTTCCATTCCTCTGTCATGATGCCCTGGGGGTCCTCTGAGCCTTTGTGATTTCCTCCCTTCTTCTTGGCAAAATGCTTCACATTTTTGGACATTTAAAGGTGTTGCCCACTGTAGGGCTACTTGTATCTTAATAGGATTCAGAACTTTCAACTGAAGTTCCAATAGAATTTTCACTTCAAGCCAGTGAGTGGAAGAGCCTGGGGCAAGAGCTTCTCCAGACTCTTGTGTTTGCCTGTTTGTTTGTTCCTTTTGTTTGTGTTTGGAGTCTGGGGATAATGGAAAGGGCCTCTCTTCAGTACAAGATGGCAGGATAATGTTAGCCTGGTGCAGACAGGCCTCTTGTTAATCTTACAGAACTGAATTCTGGTAGATTCAACCTCCAAAGTCAGAGGCAGTGACAAGTCCTGATTAATGAGCTTTTTAGAGTTGTGGAATCAATTAGATTAAAGAAAATTAATTATCCAAGGAGTCTGTTGATTCCAAGTTTGCATTTGCGTTTGTTTTATTTTTACTAGCTAGATAAAGTCATTATACCATTGCAAAATAAATAAATAAAACCATTGTTCTAATTCTTTGCTGAATGAAAAGTTAATGGTTCTACCCTAATTCCAAAAATATGCTTTCTAAATTAAACAAACAGTGCTGAAATTAGAAGAAAGAGAGAAAATGCCAGAACTTGAATATATTTTGCTCTCATTGTTAGATTTCCCAATGTCTGCCGACCTCCCTCTCCCTAAGAGTTTTCCATGGGTCCACATTCTCCCAGTACCTCCCAACACCTGAGGTCCCACGACCTCCCTTCCTCCTAGCAGTGTCTTAGGGACATGAGTGATGGAATGGTGCCATGCCTTCAGTCTCCAGGAACTAGTTGCCCTCATGTGGTTTGCATGTGTTCATAATGACATGCTTGGAGTATGTCAGGCAGTACCATCTGGGGCTCCTGGAGTAGTGTCTGGGAGCCCAGGACAACTTAATCTGAGGCCAGAAGATGGGGTAATGTACTGGATGATTACAATTCCCCTTTTAGGCAGGGAGACTCTCCGGCATTAGGATGTCCACATCTGCAAAATCCATTACAGTCTCTGCTCCTCACACGTGTTACAATAAGAATAGCCATCCATCAGGCCACATCACTGCTCCTTTCTGCCCACTATTCTCTGGTCTGATCCAGTCTGTGACTAATAACATGGAAGAGTGTGTCAGTCTCTAGGTGGGCCTCCTGGTCAACCTTTTACCTGCTTATGTTGGAAAAGTCAAATCAAACGCTTGGAACCAAATTGACAGTTCCTGAAAAGTCCGAGGCCTAATATCATTCTGAGAGCTAATTGCTAGGGAGAGGACATGTATCCTGAATTCAGCATATCTGGCCCCTAGCACTTAATGTCTATACCAGCGCTTCTCAATCTTTAGAATGCATAAGATTTACCTGTAAAACAACATTCTTTAACCCCACCTCCATTAATTCAGATTCAGTGAGTCTGGAGTGGCACCTGGGAGTTTGGTGACTATACTTTGAGTAGCACTGTTCTATCCCCTCACAACAAAAAATTTGGTCCCCACATCATCGTTATTGCTGTCACCTGGGAGCCTGTAAAAAACACAAATTCTTGGATCCCACCTGGACCCACTGAATCTGAATTTGTATCTTAACAAGGGCATTCTTTGTGCCTCAAAGTCTCACATGCTCTGGTTACATCATTCATTTAGCTCTGAACACAGGGTGGGCATATCATGGACTGGGAAAGATCCTTAAGAGTTCAGACGCTCTAGGTCCTTGTTACAAAATGATGTCATTAACTCTACATTGTTTTGCATAATAAACTTTCCATGAATATTTGTGTCTTTCATCTAAATTGTAATAACCTCAAAGGGCAATGGCCAGGTCTTAAAGTCTTCACAAAATATCCTGCATATAGTAGGCATGTGTCAAGCATTTGTGGGTTGATTGGTTGATTGTGACAATATTGCAAAGACACCTCATAAAATGAAGGTATGGTCTCTGTTTTATTCATAAAGGAAGCTGTATTACCAGCTGTGATCTCTGTTTAGTTTTTCGTATAAATTTACAAAACAGAAAGCTGAAGCACAGTCTCAAATTTGCAGCATCTGAACCCTCACTAGCACAGCACCCCTATCCTGATAGTGCGTTGCTTATTGTGACTATGGGCAAGGTATCTGTGGTAAACAAGGAGCTGGCTGGGGAGCCCTGTTTCTCTCAGTTTCATGCAGGGCTGGATTTGCAAAGTTTTACTTCAAGGGATGACATAGGCTCTAAATCAAGAGAACTTTGATAACAAACAAATCACTTAAGAACAGTAACTGATTTTGTCATATCTTTCCAAATAGAGTATTTTATCATTTTTGAACACTGTGATAAAGGATAAAGGTCTCATAAAGGTGTCATGAAACCTTAACACTTGAATCAGAAATACCTTCCAATACTAGCTGGCTTACTCGCACCCAAACCTAGAGACTGTGCTTTTTCGTACACCTGAGGGCTGAAAGAGTAGCAAACATATTCAACGACAAAATTTTTTGGTTGCCTACTAGATACAGAATGGTCCACATACCAGCAGCATCAGCATCACGTCGGAGTTTGTTAGAGAAGTGAAATCTCAGGCCCCATCCCAGACCTCCTGAGTCAGAACCTGCATCCCAGTGATTTGTATGAACTTTAAAGCGAGAAGGGCTTTCTAAGGACCTAACACTGAAGTTAAGACCTCAGTGAGAACAAGAAGGAGCCAGCCATTTGGGGTCGGGAGAGGAGCAATCACGCACAGGAAATACAGAATATCAGCCCACAATGTGGGTGCGGAAGAACAGAGAGAAGGCCAGTGTGAGTGGAGAGTAGGAGGAGAGGGGCAGGAAGGTCAGAGAGTAAATAAAAACCACAAACTAGAAACTGATCCCTTCCTGTCTGAAAGCCACTGTTGGGAATTTGGATATTTTTTTTTTCAAGTGCAAAACAAGACACTGATAGACTTCAAGCAGGGAAGATTCATAATCTGATCCAGATTTGGGATATGTTTTTGAAAAAAAAAAAAAAAATCTCCAGGCTTAGTTGTTGAATTGGATGCCCAGTAGGACTTGAGGGAGCAGGGTATGAGGGAGAGAGGGAGTTTTAGAACAATTCCTTGATTTTTGGAGGATTATAGCACCATTTGCCACAACAGGGAAGAACTAAAGGAGGAGAGTATAGGGTGGAGACAGTGGTGAGGGTGAAATTGAAAATGAAATCTCATATGCCGTGAAACATCCACATGTAGAGGGGGGTCTGGCAGTTAGGTACTCAGATCTGGAGATGAAGACAAAGCAGGTCAGAGATGCCAATTTGGAATTTCTAGATTCCCTGATCAAAACCCAGTTCTAGTGACACTGAGCCATTTTCACTATCATGCTTAGTATCCCACGGGAATACAGAAGCTTCACATTTTCAGAGAGCCACGAAGTCAGCAATCTCATTGCTCAGTAATTACTCATAAGTAAACAGAAACGGACTCTGAGCATGATATTCTTGGATCCTACTTATCCTTAATTTATGGATAACTCTCATATGTGTGTTCATTCATTCTCCTAGACCAAGCAAATCAGAACTCACTTGTTTCACTGTTACCTTCCTTATTGGCTGTGGGTCCCCCCGGCAGGTGGGCTCCATTCAGGCAGCCCCGTGCCCGATGTGGCACCTGTTGAACTGCACCCTCTGCCTATGGAAGCAAGCCTGCCACAGAGCAAACGCTCAACACCAGTTCCTTCAGTAAAGGACAAGAGTGGAGGGAGGCTTCTCAAGACATATACAGCAAACCAGCAACAAGTAAAGGTCTGACATCCAGGGGAGAGGCAGAAAAATTGTTAGAGCTCAATAACTCTAAGACCCTGAGACGTTTACTAAGGAGTTTTCCCAGCACAGCTCATAACTCAACGGGCCCTGAGGTCATTTCTATCCATGACACAGTAAAGTTATCCACGCTCCCAGTGACAACTCTGAGTCATCAAGAAGAGGTTGAAATATGTTCTGTCACTAGATTTAAAATGTCAGAATATATGAAATACATCTTTAAAATCCAAATGGTTAAGATGAATATTTTGGACCTGAAGTCTTAAGATAACCCAGCAACACACATAAATGGAAAACCTCATCACTCACTGATGCTGTCTGCACAAACAGGCAAACCCACATCATTCTCGATAAGCAATTACCTGCTGCAAACCATAGTCATCTTAGCTTAGTGATGGTCCTAATTACCTATAACTTCATCTGAAAATTAACAAAATTCTTTTTTGGAAAAATCAGACTCTCATTCCATGCTAACAAGGACATTTTCTTTCTGAATACCATTACCACTACAAACAGAACTCTAAAGAGTAAGCAAACATAAAACACCACCTGAGGACAGACACACAAAGGAATAGAAACCACATGGAGAAACTACTTGGAGAGCCTGTCACTAGTGGACTGGAGCTCAGCTGCCCTCAGGAACACAGACTGTATTTTTGTAGTCCTCCTCACATGCGAGCAAACCTGGGTGCACTTTGCGTATCATGGGTGCTCAATAAACAGGGGAAAGAACAGACAAAGACATATTTCTTCCTCTTTATTTGCAAGGATGAGGGCTAGAGTTCTAGTCTCAGGCAGCTCCATTTCTGTGAGCTTTTTCCCATCGAAGGGATCAGGGTGGGTATTTGAAGGTGGCCATCTCTGAAGAAACTACAGAAGACTTGTACTGGCATCATGGAAACGCTGGCTGTGAGTTTTGGATGATGATCTAATGCCAGGTTAGCACAACTGAAATGAAGGTCCTCTTGAAACACAAAATTTGTTTACTACATTATTGTCCTCAGTCTCTCTCTCTCTCTCTCTCTCTCTCTCCCTCTCTCTCTCTCTCTCTCTCTCACACACACACACTTACTGGAGAGGGCTAAACCCATGTCTACTACAAAAAAATCTAGGCTGCATTTGGGGGTTGAAGGTGAGATATGGGTTTGAGATGCAATTGATTATTTCTGTTGATCTGACTTCATGACAGCATTTTAAGATGCTTTGAAAATAAAGATGTTTTCAATTCAGCAACAACAAAAGCTATGTATGCTTGCATATTACAGGGCAGTTGCACAACATTGGGCTGTATTTCCACAGCATCCCTGCCAGGCTGGCATTAGGTACAAGCACCAGCTGAAAAACATGCATAACGTGCAGTTCAGAATGACTACTTCCCTAGCCAGGGTGACTCACGTAAGTCAAAAATAGACTCTAGAAAAGAATTACGTCTAGGGGGAAAAGATCTGTCAACTCCCCATGAAAGCGGCCCACTGTGGTGTGAACTATAATCATCACAAAAGGTAATGAAAATCCCCAGTAAACCTTTACATAGAGCTTCTGTGCTAGCACCACAGTAAAGCACCGTCATGGAACATCTCACCTAATTCATGACCCACACGAAGGTACTGCTAGGTTTCCACTGACAGTTGAGGGAATGGGAAGACCAGGTAGGAGGCTCCTGCAATGGTTCAAGTGAGAGAGAGTGGTAGCGGAATGGGCGGTGAGGGGTAGAGAGATTGGGAAGCTCGCCTGAGGTCCCAAGATGGGTGGGTGGTGGAGGCAGCAGCTGCTACTCCTGGCCTCCCTGGGCTTGGCCAGTGGTGGGGCTCCACGGTTTTCGTATTGAATGGGTCAGTTCCCTCTCAAGCCCATTCCTAGTTCACCAAAGTAAATAAAGTGAAATATGGAAAACAGACAAGGAGAAGGGCAAACAAAGCCTTTCCAAGTCTTTAACAATTGAGCCAAAATGTCCATTTTTGTGCACATCAGAAATAGGTGTTTAAATATTAAGATACCACCAGATACTCTGATAGGTCTCTATGGCTACGCAAAGAATAGAAGTTTGATAAGAGAGAGCCACCACACCCGGGAGGAGAAAAAAGTCTGAAACCCTAAACTTTTGTGAAATTGGCTAAGGGCCAAATGTCAGCATTTTCACCTCTTTTCCCATATGGCAGGAGGCATTTCACACTGCTTTCCATAATTTCAATAAATCTGGTAAGTGATACGAGTACTCCGCATGCCAAGAGACATATAATATGCGTATCGAAATAGATGTCTAGGTTGGTCTGTGACAAGAACCAGATTTCAGCAGGAAAGAACAAATCTGGCCTGGCTTTGGCTCAGTGAATGGGTGAGCACGATCCAGGATCACTTTCTGCTTATTTTCTTTTCCCTTAATTTTTAAATAATGTTTCTCCTACATTTGCTTATTCTCTAAAAACCCTAGACCATCTTGATAATTTCTTCTTATTAACATCCCCTCCTTCACTTGCAGCCTTCCCGGGCACCGTTGCCAGCTGGTGGAACAGAGAGCATTAGGACTCAGGAATTCATTCATCCACTCAATAAATATTTAGGGAGCTCCAGCTTTGAGCCAGGGACTGTTTTAGGCACTGGGGAGGCTGTACTGAACAAAAGCAAGTCCCTGCTCACATAAAAAGGCTGACAACAAACAAATTCATATGCAATATGTCAAGTGATGATAAATAACATAAAGAAAAGTGAAGCAGGGGAGGATGGATAGGGAGCGACGGGGGGTGTCAAAGCCCTCGCTGACACACTGGTATTCTATCAGAGACTATAAGGAAATAAGGGAGCAAGTTGTAAGAGGAGAACATTCTAGTGAGAGAGCATGACAAGTGCAAAGGCCCTGGGGTGCAGCCTTGTTTCTCTTCAAGGACAGGTGAGAAAGTGGCTGAGGCCAGAGCAGAGTGAAAGGCAGGAGAGTGGTAAGCAAGAAGGTCAGAGAGTTAGCCCCATGGGCCCAGCTAAGCTTCGGATTTTATTCTGAGTGAGGTGGGTTTTGAACAGAAGAATGAGAAGGTCTGACTTACATTTTTAAAGTTTATTCCAGCTCCTGGTAGATAATCAACTGAGGAGATGGGATTTGCACAAGGGTGGAGGCAGGAAAGCTCTTACAAAAGTTAGCCTCAGGCTGACAGTGATTGGGGTGTTTTCAAGGCAAAACCTAGAGTCTGCTGATAGGTAACATGTTGAGTATGAAAGAAGTGAAGATAATTTCACTTTTTTTTTGGAATATTGGTTACAGCTACAAAGTTTGCAAATAAAATGTATTGCTTACAGCAAAAAAATTGGCACACCCCAGCTGACAACCCATTTTGTGCAAACGCTTTTCAAAACGTTAGCAGGGGCTCGGAGCCAGGGTGCGACCAGGCAGCAGGGTGCCGCGGGCTCTGATCACTGCTTGCAGGTGGTTCTGGGCTTTCCTTGGAAACGTGTCCCCTTAACTTTCGATGAAGTCATTACTGAACAGGAGCAGGCAGCCCTTCTCCGCAGCCACTTTAAAGGGGCAGCACTATGTCCAACGGTCCTGCAGTAACACTATCTCTACAGAAAAGTCAGGAAAGAGAAAGCACGTTTTCAAGTAAATTTTTAAAACTGCCCACTTGGGTGTCAACCAGCCACCTGAACTCTATGGATAAGCTGCTTTTGTGTCTTCAGGGAATAGCATTATTTTTTAATGTGTATGTGTGTGTGTGTTTTTTTTTAAGGTAGAGGAAGAAGAGGTGAAGACCTTTGCCAGTGGTTGTCTACACTTTAAATGAGTCTGCAGCTTAGAGGCTTGTTCATTGAAGTAAGTAGCCTAGAGCTCCTTACAGGTGGGTCCCATGTAATAATTACTCAGATTAGACCGAACTTGGTTATCTCACCTGGTCTTGATTTTCCTGGGTCATTGCTCATGCCCAGAAGTGAGCAGCTCCCGGGACCACCCAGCTCCTCCTCAGCGCTGTGACCTCCGCTGCCGAGGATCAGAGGGCAAGGGTACAGGAGGCTGTTACCTTGGCAGTTTCTCACCATCTTTACCTCCCAAGGAGGACTGTGAGTAGAACCTAGGGAGCAACCTAAGGAGGGTCCAGGGGCTGCTTTTTCCTTTTCTCCCCAAGTGATGAGGTCGGAATAACATGGGCAGGGTGGCAAGGCCAGCTCTCCCTACAGGAGCTTGGTATTTTGGCCTCACATACCTTTCCCTCAATCCATTTTCTGCCTTGTTACAGAAAGTACAGGCATGGGGTAGGAAATGGTCAGAGCTCCAAAGTGCCGTGGGGCAACCTTGGGAGCTGGACCAGAATGTGGAAATGGTGGTTCTCTAGGAAGAAACACATGCTACTGACAGTGACTCAGGGCTGGTGCCCCTTCACCTGTTCTGAAGCCACAGTGGCTTGAGGAAGAGCTGACAGTGGTCAAGTAGTTGGACAAAGCCAGGAAGGAGGGGCCTGAGGATAGCTCACCGTGGACCCCAACAGTGGGACTGTCCCTGAGGACCTTGACAAGGCTACCTGTATCTCAGGGCCCCTTTGCCCAGCATCTGAGGGGGAGATCTCTAAGGACACCTAATCACCAGGTCATACACAAATAATGTAACCCAAGTGCCTGCCTTCTGGACAACTTCCAAGGCTTCTAGCCTTCTGAGGTCACACCCTTCACATACCAATACCATGGCTTGGTCCTTCTCCCTCTAACATACTGCAGGCAGCCCAGATTCACCCCATACCTCCTTCCTCTTTTCTCTAGTGTTCTTTCTGGAAGGCAGCTGGTGTCCCATTCAATCCTGAGACAGTTCGCCTGAGGACCTGGTTCTCTGCTCTCTCCCAGCTCACAGGCATCCTTCTTAGCTCCCATACGTAGCTGCTGTCTTGCTTGGTACCACTTCTGCCAACCCTGAAGCTTACTTTCCCCTTATCCCTCCAGACACCCCTAACAACATACTCTGAACAGCAGACATACACTAAAACTCTGGGGGTGAAGAGGAGAATTATAACACAGAAAAAAGTCCAAGGAAAAGAAAAGAGTCAAACATTTAACAAGAGACCTCCTGTGATCCATCCTATTTTTTAGCTTAACCCTCGTGCCCTAAAGCTTCTCTCTCCTGAGCACCTTCTCCATTCTACTTTGTGGCCTGTTCTGAACCTCCTGGAAAAGCCAAAGTTCTGTTTTTTTTTTTAGTAAGAAAAACAATTAAGTTCTCTTGTTCAGCTCGGATCTAGGCTCCAACCCAGGAAGGCCAGGAGTGCTTATTGCCCGTGACCACGAACGCTCATTAAGCCGTGGTGGATGTGGGATAAAGCGATTGTCTTTCCTGACTCACAGTGTGAGCTCTGAACCACGACCCCATGCTGCTTTCTGACTTTCTCCACTCTCCAGGCTCAGCAGGGAAACGGAGAGACAAGAAAGGAAAGCTGGGGAGGAAATTCTCTTCCTCCATCTCTCTCCATAGGGCAGAAGTCACCAGTGAGAATCAAACATGTCACCCACCACAACACATCCCAGGCCTGTACACACTCCTTAGGTCTCTGCCAAGTCTTTACTCACAATTCCAGTCATGGTCAAGCTAGGGGTGCAGACGAGCTGTGACCGTGCTGTCTCTTATATGAGCTACTTAGAGCTCCGGCAACTCCCGCTGAGCTGTTAAAGTTGTCACATTGGCAGTGGCTGGGGCTGCTAACAGTGTCCTGCTATTTGGTCCCCTGCACTCCCTCTGCTCAGTTTCCCTGCTCAATGCTAAGAATTTGTAAATGTTTACCATGCACAAACTGAGCAAACGTTCACAGTGAACCTATACATAGGCCCAGAAAAGCCTCCTAATCCATAAAGTGTTTTGGCAAAAACAAGCCCCTTGAGTCCCAGGGATGCCCAAGCTGCTGCCCACATGCCGAACAGCCCCTGCCGGAGGCCAGGAGGCCAGGAGGCCTGGCGCAGCAGACAAGCCCCACATTCGTGGTCTTTGTGCGGTTTTCACAGTGAGGACCTTCATTCAGGTTCAGTACAATAATCTTTCACGATTCCCATAAATCAGCAAACTGCATATGTCAAAGAGGGTTAGGTCGCTCTGGGGGCTCCTGTCTGGAGTTTTAAGAAACAGAAAAAAGGCACATTATACGCAGTGAAAGAAGCAGAGGGGGAGGAATGTTATGAATTGTGTTCTGAAAAATTCAGCTCAACAGTTCTAATAGGGCCAATATTTAGGCTACACTGTTTGGCTGGGTCTGTTATGCAATTCATCTTCCCGCAAGCAGACACACATGATCTGACATGGAGCCAATCTATTTTTATGGAGTTAAATTAGTCACTATTTATAAGCTGAAGAGGTTTCAAAAAGGCTATTTCAGGAGGGTGCCATTATTTTTCCCGCCAGTATGTTTGCCTTTCGATCATTCTGGATTGCTTTTGTGTGGTTGTGGTTTCTGGGTAAAATAGTGGGCACTCTTTGGAAGCACGGGCAGGATAATTTTAGCTGTCTGAGTACTTGAATTAGTCATCTTGAAATGGGGGTGACAGATTGGGAAGCTTTATGCTGGGCAAAGACACATGGGTTGAAGGCCTGACTTAGCTGTGCAAACATCACCAAATGTTACCTGGATATAGGTTTTAATTAATGGCAAAAAGGGGAAGAGGACTTCATTTTCTAACTCAGCGTGGATCCCTTTCCTGTATTTCTTTCCCCAGTGGCACAAGGTCTAAAGAGAGAAATGACCTGATTGAATACCTGATATGATCGTGAGATGCCAAAGTTATGTAAAAACCCACTCCTCTGTCTCCAACCACAGGTTTTCCAAAATCACCCATCCTTTTCCTCCTCTTTACTCAACTTCATCCTCAGCTAACAAATACTGGTGACCTTAGGGAAGAACGTCATAGAGTGATGAACTAAATAGCTCTAGCCATCACTTTTTAAACAACCAGTCTTTACAAAATGTAAAAGAAGAAAAGTAGAAAGGTTGCCCAAGGCCAAGGAAAGAGCATAGAATTAGGGCTAGAAGTTAGCTCTGCAGACTCTGTGTCCTCCCTGGCACCTACCCAGAAGGGTACTGCCAAAGGCAAGGCACTGGTTCGAGAGGGTGGGAACTGGGAGTGACAGGCTGAATGTAAACTCCCACTCGCTGCTCCTTGCCGAGGAGAAAGCTGTACCAGGATAACGCACCTAGCCCTCTCCAGAGAAACACCAGGTTGTGGGGATGCATTGCCAGGTGTAGGCTGCTCCAGAAGCAAGAGTTTCTGGAACATTTCTCCCTGTTCATCTCTCCTCCTGGCTCCTGACTGCATAGTTTCATGTTCTCCTAGTACCCAGTAAACAGAAATCACTTATGCCCCTACCAAAATGCCTTATTTGTATGCCAAATACCCCCCCCCCCATCTGGAAGAATTCATCCAAATAGAGGTAAATTATAGGGACCAGGAAAGAAGTAAGTGGCAACTTCTTTGACAACAGAAAAAAATAGCAAGTGCCCCCGTCACATCCTCCTCCCAGGTATTTTCTTTAATGGCAGTTACTCTGCCATTAAAAGAAAGTACCAGCTCTGATCCAGGATCCCCTCTCTTGCTCTCTGCTTAGGATACCCATATCCTTCTGCTTCCACCAGACAGGGACCCAAGAAGTTGCCCCATTTGTCCCCTCAGAGTTATGGGACAAATTTACAACATGCAAAGTAAAGAGCCATGTTGTGTAGACACGATGTTTTATTTCCAATACATTCCCAAATGTTGGTCCCTAGTGATAAATCTGTGACCACTAACTCAGAACTACTTGGTCAAAAAGAAAAGGGATTCTGGTCTCAAAGCTGCCACTAATGAGGAGTACCATCCCACAAAAAAGACAACTTCAGATTATTACTGTCTCTTCTGTAAAGTGGGATGATGATGGTGCCTTCCAGTGTGGCACCTAGTGGGCCTTCCCTGGTCTGTGGTCGATGGTGAGCCCTAGGTGAACAAGGTGAGATGCCTACCTTCAGGAAAATCAAGAGAATTTTCTCACCAAGAGAAAAGGCACTCACTGTTGCAGTAACTTAAGAATCAGGATCCAAGAACATTAGAACATTTTTTTCTTTATGGTTTGAAAGCCACTTGTAGGGTAAAAAAATCAAATTAAATTAATATATATATAATTTTATTTTAAGCAGAAAAAATTGATAATTATGTGAAAAAAAAACTTGCAACATTTTCCAATTTTAACTAAATAAAATAGAGCAAATGTAGCAAACTTTGAAACTAATATTGGAATCTGGGGCTAAAATATTTCTTATATTAGGTTGTACTTAAAAATTGATTAGCAGACAAGATTAAATGATTCTTAAACAGCATTCTCTCTGAGAGTCAGACAAGAGGAAGAAGAGCCAATAAAGGTCTTGAAGCTCTAAATGTAGAGCCAGAGTTTCTATGTCACCAGTATTTTCCAGTAGTTGCTGGTGCTGGACGCTGCGCCACTGCTGTAGGAAATAAAAGAAAAGGCTGCCCGTGGCTTTACCCAGGCTGAGCCAGCATCTTGCTAGGAAGCGAAGACATACACAGGTAAACGATGCAGTTCAGCACAATGGCTCAGGAAGACCTGGGAAGTGACGAGTGCTCTGGCTATCAGGAAGGGACCTCTCTGGCTGTGGCCTAAAGGAGGAGCTCGGCTTCTAGGGTGGTAGGTTAGGGATGTCTGTGCCAAGGGAAGCGGCACTTGTAGAGGTGCTTTGAGGAAGGGAAAGGGAAGCAGATGGTGGCTGACCCTACGAGGTCTCTGCAACCTGGAGTCTGGCTGCCTCTGACCCCTTGCCCGCCACTCTCCCTATTGCTCACCACACTCCAGCCCCATTGGTCTTTATACTGTTTCTCAACCAGCACAGCCTCTGTCTCAGGGCTTTTGCACTTGCTGCTGTATTTTCCTGGATTATTCACCCCCCAGTATCCACAGGGTTCACTCCCTCCTCCCTTCCTCCTGGTCCTCCTTTGAATGTCGCCTTCTCAGAGAAGCCTTCCCACCCATTTCCACCTCCACCTCAGCTTTCCCTCTCCCCCTTCTCTGCTTTAGTTTCCCCCAGTTGTCATCATTTGACATGCTCTGGATTTTATCACTTTTTTGTTGCCTGTCTCCCTCTCCCAGAATGTGGGATCCACAGGAGTAGAGATTTGTGTCTGCTTTGCCCACTGCCAGATACCTTGCTCCTAAAACACTGTGGGGCACATAGTAGTCTTTCCATTAGGATCTGTGGAATGGATGAATGCTGCTCTTTGTGGAATTGGAAATAACCATCAGCCTTCTTCCCAAATGTTTTCAACTCAGCATACTGATGGATTTTTTCCATGGCAACGGAGCTCTGATTATCATAAAAGTCAACTGGAAAATATCATCTGCTTTACCAACATTTGCTCTATTTCCAAGCCTGTTAGACAGCATCTATTTTGTAAACCAAGAAATATACTTACTTGCAAAATTTCTGCAGAATAATCATTAAGAATGCCACAGCCATAAAAAAGCTCCTTATTCTGCAAGGATGCTAAAAGGAACGTTTTACCATTGTACAAGTGGCCTGCATTCCCAGGCAATTTGGTATATAATGCACTTTTTTGAGCCAAGGTAGAAACTACTACCCCTTTGAAGATAGTCCAATAACTTTGCAATATCACGGTCAAGTATTCAGCTTTCACCAAGTTACTTGCAGACTAGGTCCTACATTTCTGCAGTGAATGCTTTTCCTCAAAGATGTGAATTTTTCTCAGGGCTTCCCCAGCAAGCACAGATGGGGCTCTATGGGGTTCTTATATTAGGACCAGCATTTGCCTTAACGGGTCGGAGTCACGGTTGCAGGTGCGGAGTGGATGAACAGACCAGCTGGGGAGAGGTTGGCCAACTCCATGGCACGTGCCCTCAGAGCCAGACTGTGTTCGGCAAAAACACCCCTTAGCCTCTCCACGTGTAAACACAAAGATTCCCTGGGTCCTTGGCTTAAGCAAAATCCAAGTTAAAAGGGTTTTTAAAAAAAGATCCATTATATTAGAGAGCATAGAGTTTATTTTATAATTCTAGAATCAAAGGTACCGTGAAGATTCCTCCTTGCCCCCCTGAGCCTGCCCCACCCTTCCCTTGGCCACCCCAAATCAGGAGAGACTCTCAGTCTTAGAAGAGCTTCAGTCTCTGCCCATGGGCCGAAGCAATTTTGGCACTAAAAAGCCTATCTCCTCCCCAGGAATTAATTCTCTCCTAGTTCTATTATAAATCTCCATTCCAGGGAGTAGTTTCAAAGGCAGTGTAAACCTTTCTAAGGAATTTATGTAAACCAGCTAGTGACCCAAAGTTTCTTGACAAAAACTTTCATCCCTGGGAGGCAGGACGGCTCTGCAGGGCTCACAGAACTTTCCAACCTCATCTGCTCAGCAACAGCAAAGGCAAGGAACCCTGAAGGGGCTTTATCAGCCAAGGAGAGCTGTTGGCCTCTTGTTGCTCTTTCTGGGTCCTGCCAAGAATGACATCATCTCTCTGGATTATTAGCAGCCCTATCAGCAAACACTATCCCATCAGTCACATCAAAGCTGCCTCACATGTGTTCATGCTGGTCAGGGAGCCAGTTTCCATCAGCTTCATGCCCTGCTTTAAAATTTTTGAGATGGTCTCCTGAGCCGGAAAAAGTCACTGCTAGCAATATTTTTTAAACATGGGGGGAAGATTCAGCAGGACACCATGATAACGGAGTGTATTATTATGGGGATTTGGATATACCCCCAGCCAAGCTATTCCTCCTGAAATTCAAAACCAATACAAAAACAGTATTTGTGGTAAGAACCTGGATTTGCACAACCAACCTGTAAGATGAGAGTTGTGAAGCTTATAAAGAAGTGGATATTCCTTCTTCTCGCGTGGTTAAATACCCCAGCCTCTGGACAAAATGTCCCAGAGAGGCAGAGAGAGGGCGTTGTGTGGTTTTGTCCTGGGTTAGGAGATGGCAGAAACCGCATGTTGCTGAAAGTCATTCTATCCTGTCTAGACGCCCTGTGAATTTATCTGGGTGGATCAGCGTTCATGCCAAGTTGGGTATTTCAGGGAGTATTAGGACAATGAAGGAGTCTAGAGGTCATTCATCTCCACCTCTCATTTTGGAATTTAGTTTCACTAGAAAAGACATCCTCTAGACAGCTAATGAACATGGAGTTGAGCCTAGGACCAAAGGCCCTGACCTAGTGTGAGGGGGTCAATACCAAGGTGGGTGGTAAGGAAAAGAGGAAAGGAATAATTTGCTGTTTATTTTATTGATGTAAGTACCCAGGCTTAAAAGTTACTACAGACCAGTCTTGCTGCCTCTCAGACATATCTGAGCTCCTTCTGAATCCCAAGAGAGCCTCTGCCATCTCTCCGAGTGCAGAACCAGACACAGCCCCATAGTGCTCAGCTCTCCTGCAGGGGGCGCATGTCCAGGCTCATCATCAACCTGGTCTGTTTTCACCTCCCTCCTCCCGTACTCAGAGAACCCCTCTACCTCTTCCAGCTGAGTTCATTTTAGAGAATATCAGGGGAGAAAGGGCCTTCTATCCCTGCGGTTCATCCATCTGTCAGTCTGCCAGTCTGTTGTTGAGGGCCTGCTGTGTGCTGGACTCAGGGACCTCTGTGGGTTTGAGCAAGAACAAAAAGAAACAGCCTTGAAACTGGCATAAACTCCCATGAATTTCCTGAACACTGAACAGAAATGCATCTTACAGCATCGCTAACCATACCTAGTGAAAAAATAGCACTGCTTTTAGTGCCATGATTTTTAAAACATTAATAAACTAAAACAATTTGAATCAGAATTAAACCTGTTTATTTTCTGAAACTTTTGAATCAGAATACTGGGTTAGACCAGGATCTCCAAGATGTGGCTATCATGACGTGATTAAACACGTAAGAATTTATTAGGAGAAACACCTGTGCAAGAAAATGAGGCGGGAGCTGGCAAGAGCTGGGAGCCCCATCTGCAGACTGACTCTGGCCTGACGGTGAGGGTAGGGCAGGGCAGGGCAGGGCAGGAGGAAGCGTCCCACACTGCTCTACAGTGTCAGGACAGCTGGGCAAGGCTGTCAGGGAGCCCAAAGCCAACGATCAGCTGTCACATGAGCCCCGGCTGTCCGGGGAACAAACTGTGTTAGCACCACCATCTTTGCTCAGGCACCAGGGGGAAGTCCGCAGGGACAAGTGTGGCCTCCCGTGTGGCCATGGGGGTGGCATTCAGAGAGCAGCAGCAGGGGTCCTGCTCAGTTACCTTCCCCACAGAGGGAGCTCTGTGAGGCACGTTCTGGCGACAAACAAATATCCAAGCGGTGTGGGGAATAGGTGACAGAATTTGCTGTTTTGAGTTCTGGCTCTGCTCCTACTAGCAGTGTGACCTTGGGCAAATAACCTTGCCATGACCCAATTTCCTCAGTTCTAAAATTTGGATAATATCAGTACTAACTTCATAGGGTTTCAGGGATTAAATTAATTTATTAATTAATGTAAAGCACTTGGAGCAATGCTAAATTCGAAGCATACGTGCTCAATAATTGCTAGCTTGTATTATTAGACTCTATTTTAGTTGTAGTCTGTTATGAGTTGAATTGTGTCCTCCCCCACAAAAAGCTATATTACAGCCTTAACCCCCCTGTACCTCAAAATATGGCCCTATTGAAGATAGTCTTTACAGAGGTAATTAAATTAAAATGAGATTATGAGGGTGGGCCCTAATCCAATACAACTGGTGTCCATCCAAAAAGCAGAAATTTGGACACAGAGACAGACACCCAGAGAGGAAAGAAGACGGCGTCTACAAGGCAAGGAGGGGGCTGGGAACAGATCACAGCCCTCAGAAGGAGCCGCCCTGGCCGGCAGATCTCGGACTTCTGGCCTCCAGAACTGTGAGACCGTACTTTTCCGTTTAAGCCACCCAAGCCGTGGTACTCGTTATGGCAGCAAACGATACCAATGCCCCATTCTTAAATTCCGAAGCTGCTCCTTTCTGGAAAAGTTCTGAGTGAGAACGCTTGCCAGAAGTGGGTGCGCTGGCCTCCTGCCCAAAGGAACCACCGGTGGCGACTGCAGCACGCTGGCTGGCAGGCACTCCCAGCGTCAGACCCGTGGGGCCCCTCCGTGCTGCCTGCAGGGGTGTGGGGCCCCACCCGAGGCATGGAGCCGGCGCCTGGCTGTTATTTTAGACTGTGTACCATTTACCCCACGGTGGCAGACTTGGAAACTGACGTTTGCTCATAATAGCTGTGACCTGGCACCAGCTCTGCTCGAGCACGAAAATGCCCAGCTCTCTCAGAAGCAGGCTCTCCACAGAATGAGCAGATGACAAAATTCAAGGTGAAGTTTACTGTGCTGTCAGGGCAGCTCATCCTGAAAACATGTGGCCAAATAAACTGGGTTCATTCAGAAGATTTGGGGGGACTTTTCAAGCCCAACCCGAATCTAATTTCTTTATCTGAAATACAAACTGATCTTATTTTATTTGAACAAATGTCTCAGCAAAGAGGTTTGAGTTAAGAAAGGGACAAAAAAGAAAAAAAAGGCAACATTTCTCTTATGTTATCTGTGGCTGTCTAAGCAAGTTCAAGTTTGACCAATTTGATTCTTTCCATTCTCCAAATGGATCGATTTCAGATTGTGCCTGTCATACTATTTAAAACATGGAGCCACCGCTCACCCTGTGAGCCAGAGGCACTCCCGGAGATGTCACCACATTGGTAAGGACAAGAACCTCCAGGGACAGTTCCTGCCTCTCCCTTTGGCTGGATTGGACATCTCCTGGGAGCCTGTTAGGTGCAAGCAGCATGTGAGCAGAGGAGTAGGTGTGCCTGGGGTTGAAGGAGCCTGTGGCCATCTCACCAGAGGCAGATCAGGCCCCATGACGTGAACCAATATGCACCTGCCACTCTAGATCGGTCACGGGCAAGAATCTAGTCCAAATGAGGTGGCTCATTTCTTTTCTTTTAAGAAGAGTTGAGCCCTGGCTGGTGTGGCTCAGTGGATTGACTGCTGGCCTGCAAACCAAAGGGTTGTTGGTTCAATTCCCAGTCACGACACTTGCCTGGGTTAAAGGCCAGATCCTCAGTAGGGGGATGCACAAGAGATAAACACACATTGATGTCTCTGTCCCTTCTCTCTCTCTAAAAATAAATAAAATAAATTTTAAAAAAAAGTCTTGATTTCCATAGGTTTTGCAGGAAGAACTGAGTGCATGAGGTTGGAAGGCACCCTGTAAGCACTGGCAATTTCCAGGATGAAAGAAAATGTCTATAAGAGTAGTATGTCTCTTACGTAAGTCTGGCCAAGTGGGGGGTGGTAGAACTTGTGGGAACGTAACTCCCCCTCCCACCTCTCCATCTGTCCTGGCTGGGATTCACATTGGTAAATTTATTACTTATTTTATCACCTGAAGCCAGAGAGTAGGTGAGTAAGATCAATCCCTGTGTCCTAACAGATTCAGGGAAGAGGGTGTGGACTAGGGGAGAGTAAATCATTGGTTCTCAACACCGGCTGCAAGGAGAATCACCTGGAGAGCACTTATTTAAGAATCCCTTTCCCAGTTTTAGCTCCAGATATTCTGACTCCAAAGGGCCAGGCTAGGGCTCAGGCAATAGCAGATTTTAAAAACTACCCAGGCAGCTCTAACATGCAGCTTGGGTTCAAAAACCAATGAAGTACACCCTCACCTCAGGCAGTGAAGTAGCAACTCAGATTTCTTCTCTGCCCCTGAGCACAGCCCTTGCAATGGCTGCCTCCACAATGGAGAAGCTTTGAGAAAGGAAGGAACCCCGCCCAACTGGGGGAGAATCTGAGGGCCTGAGGCATCCAGGCGGATCTCCCTTAGTCAAGTCATGGTACCACTGCAATCAGGAAGTCTGCAGAGACTGCCTTCAGAGGCAGGGCTTGGGGTGAAAGGGAGAATGTGGAACTTGTTAAGCAAGAGAGGCCCAAGTTTTTGCCAGAAAGGATTGTGAGGGATTAAAAAAAAAAAATACTTTTCTTCCCACCTGCTAAGTTGTTCTAGACTGGGCTGATAAACAAAGACAGTTTAACAGGAGAAAATCAAACTTTAATACATGTGCATGGAGAATTCACAAAGGCATGATAATTCCATGAAAATTCCAAAGACGGTGAGGCAAGAGTAGGTATATAAGACATTTTTGGACAAAGGAGAAAGTGGGGAACAGGATGTTATATTTCAGAAGTGAGAATGGGCGAAGGACAGGTAGTTAAGGAAGAGCTCATTTTCAACTCAGAAGCAATGGGACATGGTTATCTAGCTAACGAGGCCCTTGCCTGAGGCTCTCTTACCATTTCGTACGTAATACAAACTAGGCCAAGGTGAACAGCCTAAGATCTCCTTCTGGAAGCAGGTTTCTCTATCTGAATCTCTTGGGCAGGAAAGGGAGGAGGGTCAAAGTTTCCCAAAGACTCAGCTTCCAGTGGCAAAACTTCAGTCCCTTCAGCAGGAAGGTAGAAGCGGGTGTTAGAGAACTTGAGTCTGGAGCCAGGGAATCTCCAGAGGCGAAGGCGTGCAGTCCTCTCTGGGTACCCGACAGGAGACACCACCCCAGCTGGTAGGGCTGTGGACCATGCCTCCCGTCCCAGCACCACAGCGCCCCACCTTGCTGACCCAGGGGCAGGTCACACATCACAAGGGGACACCAATGATGCTTTTCCTTCCCATTTTGAGAATAAATAGGACCCGACTTCATCTTTGATGCTGATGTTTTTGCATGCGGTTCTATTATAACATCAGTTGCAAGTTGTTTTTTTTTTTGTTTTGTTCTTCTGGAAATTGAGGAATGTGGCATGTCTCTGTTATATGATTAGTCAGCTGGGTTTATGCCCCCCACACTTTGGTATCACAAGAGCTGGCACTGCTTGAAGTGTGGTCACCCTAGCTAAAGAGAACAAGGACAAAGGTGATCAGCTTGGGGTGAGTTTGGTCATTCAGTACAGGGTCTGAGTCTTGCTTCAGAGATGCCTTCCTTCTTCTGATGAGGGATGTAAGTGCCCACGTAAGCAATTACTGTCTCAGATGTGAAAGGAGCCTGAAGTCTGTGGATGGCAGCCTTTCTTCTGAATTGCGTTTAAGCTTGATCTAGGTGGGATAAGCTGGGGGGTGGGGGGGTGGGTTAAATGCTCAGAAAGGATTCCTGAGGAAACACCTAATTGGGTGGCTTTTGTCAGCCAGGCCGTTAACCTTGAGCTTCTCTAACCTTGTGAATGAGGAGAGAGGTCTGGATGGAAACTTTTCTTGACCAGAGAAATGCTTTTGGTAGCTGCCATGTCAGGCTGTCTATCACACGGACTGACCACAAAGACTTGCGTGAGGGCCTCTGGCGGCCCTCTCTGTCACAAGGAGAGAGGCTGCCTGTCAGCCCATGTCCCCCCCAGAGCCCTCCGTTTTCCTGGAGGGTGCCGGTGGTGTCTGGCCATCTGTAACAGGGCTGAAGGCTAGAATGGCCAGAAAAACTGGGGCCTGGCTGCTGCTTCTGCACCAGCACTTCCTCCAACCATATCATGACTTTAAAAGGGAAGTATCTCCTATAGCTGGTTGGAAGAGACACTCAGGAACAATTAAACACTATGTAAGAGTGAGGGTGCAGGGTTGAATCTTCCAGTAGCTACTTCTGAAGGAGACAAAATTGGTTTTGCTAAATTGTTGGGCTCCTGTGGGCTGCTCTTAACTATCAGTGGCCACAGTTTCAGAGGGGAGAGAAAACCATGTAAATGGCAGCTCTGGAGAGGGCGTGGGCCAGGAGGGTGCCGCCAGAGGCAAAAAGCCTCTTCTTTTCTCTTCTCCTACTTCCTTGTAGCCAGAGAGGTTTGCGCCACCCTCTGTCCCGCCACGTGGCCCTCATGGGCTTTGGAGTCTGGCCCGGAAACATTTCGTTTCCCTTTGTCTAGTTCACATCTTCTCTTCCTTCAGACCTCAGCTCAAGCCTCAAGCTCTTGAGAAAGTGCCCTGGCCTCCCTGACCAGGTTCAGTTCCCTTATTTACGCTCTTATCACACTGAGCATCTCTCCTTCAGAGCACAAGCCACAGGTATAGTTTTCCTTTTCTGTTTATCTCCCTTAGTAAATTAGAAACCCTGGGAAGCCAGGACCTGTGTCTGTTCTCCCTACAATTCAATCCCCTTCACTTCACCCAGTGTCTGGCACATAGTTTAAGATATGTGTGTGTGCCTACACTTTATGAGTTCTTTGTCCCTTAAAAATAACCGTCAGTTTGACAACTGTGGTGCATATCAATACTTCCCCCTCCCACCCCAATATCCACGCACCCACCTGCACACACAGTTGTAGGGTTTCAAGCACTGATGTCTCCCCTCTGAGTGAGTTTGGGTCATAAATAGAGCCGTAGCCAATGCCTTGGGACCTCATGCCAGGAAACCAGCCAGCCCTCATCCCCCTGCCCTTCCACTAGTATTCTAAGCCCCAGAGTCTGTTAATAACCCTACTGGGCCACAAACAGGGTAGACAAGGAATGACCTCAGGGGAAGTAGAAAGAGATAAAAAACCACAGGACCGGTGCTTTGGGAATGCAAAGCATTAGGATAAATCCTTAAGGATCTAATCTCATCCTTGGAAATACTATTTCAAAACCAGATAGGCCCGTGACAAGTGCTGGTTCCACCCCCACTTATTAAAGCCACCTGCTGGCCATTGAAGGAGGCACAAGTCCGTTCCGTATTTTCCGTGTCATTAGGTTAAAGGCATACATAGGCAAACAAATTCACTGGGAAACAGGCCACAGACTATCTCCAGAAAGCAGAACCTCATGGAATTTTCTCCATCCAGATCCTCTTGGGAGGGAGTGGGCTACAGATGTGCCAGTAGTAGCTCAGTGCAATTATCTGGGTGGCAGGGGAGGGGAGTGGGCTGAAGGGGGCTACTGGGACTCAAGCAGCTGGGTACTTGACAGCAGGGACTCCAGTCACGTAGACTGGAGTATGGACTGCTTCTGTTATTTGCACAGTAAAATAACTTGGGCAAATCACTTAACCTTACTACCCTTTCCCCATTTTTCTCCTGTGAAATAAGAATGGTAATGGTCTCTGTCTTGTAGAGCTGCTAGAATAATTAGTGAAGTAATCCATGTAACACACTTTGTCTCACATATAGAAAGTGTTCAGTAAATATTAGATATTAAGAATGAGGCATAGGTTAGAAAAGAAAATCTATATAGTTCTAAATACCAAAGCAGCCTCTTTCCAAGTGTGATTGCATAAATGAAATACTGTACAGTAATGTATATCCTTTTATTAAAACCCTTTCTGCTAAATATTGCTCACCACCCTGTGCCCACTGGGCCCCATTTGCTTTCTTTTAGTCTCCATGGAAACTGAGGTCTGGTTGTTGCCTATTGAAATGGGGTCCTTTCATGGAGCCACAAGGAAAGTATTCCAGGGACCCACATATGAGAGAATAAGACTTAGTGGTAAGGTTTATTGAAGAACCTGGAACAAACACAAAGGACTGTCCTGGATTCAGCTCCATCCTGCAATGAAAGTAGTTCAGTCTTGTCTTCATCAGGCCCAGAAATAGGGCTACGGGTCCAGACACTTTGCCCCATTGGTTCAGTCCATGCCTCTGTCCTCATCCAGCTAGCATTGTCTGTGTTCCTGATTGTGCTCCTGCCAGCACTGTGCCCAGGCCTCTGTGGCCTGCTGCGGGCCTCGGTTGGCTGCTAGGGCCACATGGCTGCTATGGAAAGAAAACATGTGAGTAATCAGGGCCAGCATATATTAGAGAGAAAGAGAGGGAGCAGGGAGAGAGAGAGAGAGAAAGAGAAAGAAAAGAACTCTTTGTTAAATTGGGATTATATTATCTCAGGCTTGGGAAGTACCGGGTGCCCTTTTAAACCAATCAATTTACCAATCTTTCATGGGCTTCCCCATAGCCAATCCATTTCCTAGATTTCCTGGGTTCTGTGTTCCTATTTCAGTCCAATCCTTTTCCCAGGCTAGACTCTGCCCCTTATTGTCCCATCTTAGTTCCTGCTGCACAGGCTCTGCAGAAGCACCACTCCCTGCACCATCTTGGCATTTCCTGGGCATGCACCCAGCAGAGGAATTTCTCTTTATGGTTCTATCCCTCCCCATGGTAATCTGTGGGGAAGGGACCAGTGGTTTCCTGGGGAGTGTGTGAAGCTGTAGCTTCCTAGTGAACTCAGCTTCCCAGTTTATTAGGCTTCTTAATGTCTGATTTCCTTTGCTCCCTTCCTTTATTACTATCTAGCTACCTATGTTAACATGGTTGCATCTTTTCAAAGCTAATTTTTGCTTTGAAATTATGCATTTAAGAGAATTATTGGGAAAGAGCATTTTGGGTAGTTTGGATACCATGAGTCAGGAGAAATTTGAGTTCATAGGATTATTGTCTTTTGTGCTATTGAAAATTCCAGCAATTCATGAGAAATCTCTTTAAAGGTAGATTCAGGCCTGGAGGAACTAAAGCATAGTTCCTCTAAATGATTTGTCTTTTAAGACATTCCTTAAATGATTTGCTTTGTTTGAGGCTCTTTTAAGAAACCACATGTAATTACACTCAAGTATTCAGAAGGTTAAGCCTCAAACTAGCGAATGCCAAGAAATTCAAAGTTCTGATTGCCACCCCATCTCCAATTCAGCAAGCGGGCCTTTGTTCCTCCCCTAAAGCATGATGCTTTCAGAAAAGAATGTAGGCTGCAGTGTCCATGGCTGCTGGCTTTACTCTGTAGCATTCCTTTCCATTATTTGGGCAGGTCTTTTGATATTAATCTATTCTAGTATTATTTATAAATAGTCCTGTCTAGGGAAAAAAAGCACTTACATATTTTAAGACAGTCACTACATGTTAATGATAGGGTGTCTTGAGAGTTTTCAAAGTCTAAAGATGAGTCAGGTCTAAAAAAGTTTCTAAAACCTACTTCTCAAAGGTTTATTATTCCTTATTTTTAACTAACTCCCTTCTAACATGTGTGTTCATGCCTCCTGCATACAGAAACATTGCTCTTATTAATCACAACCTAGACCTTTGTTGAAATTACATTCTTCCAGTCTTGCAGACCATCAAGACCTCAGAAGCTTTACTTTCCTGCAGTTGCTTAAACTATCACCAGCGTAAAAGGCAAAATGTGAAGCACATAAAGCCATGCCTAAAGGAGATCAGACTCTACAGTTGCAGGGTGTGATTGATGACAGAATGTGTATGTAATTATTTTCCATGACCAATCTCTATGCTGGCTTCTCTTGAGCTTTTGGTGTTTGGGGACTGTCAGGTGAATACTGGTAATATGGCTAGAAAAGCAAAGGAAGACTGCTGAGCAAAGGGCTTCATCCACTCAGTTAGTAAACAGCAATGTCTAGTCTGAACCAAGTACTGTCTTAGGCACTGGGATCACAGACCAAAATGCCTGCCCTTGCGGAGTCTGTACTGCAGTGCTGGGAAAAAGACACTGAAGGTGTGGTGTGCACCATGTTTCCATGTAAAGTGTATGCTATGGAAGTGACATGGAGGAAAATACAATGAGAGAGTTCTGGGAGCAAGAGACAAGTGACTACAATTTATAAAAAGGTGATCAGGGAACCCTATAGTATTTGAGCAAAGACCCAAAAGAACTGAATGAATGATCTATGTGGACACCTGAAGAAAAAAGTATTCTCAGCAGCTGTGGAAACCTGCAAAGAAGAGGCCAGCAAGACTGGGTGAGGGGGAGGGGAGAGTGTGAGCAGCAAAGGTCAGAGTGGAAGGAGGGATGGTTTAAACAGGGCGTCATGGGCCCTTTGTAAGAATTTGGGCTTTTTTTTTTTTTTTTTTTTTTTTTTTTGAGAGAGAGAGAGAGGAAGGAAGAATGAAAAATATCAATTTGTTATTCTACTTGTTTATGCATTTATTGGTTGATTCTTCTGCGTGCCCTAATAAGGGATCAAACCCGCAACCTTGGCATAGCAAGGTGATTCTCTAACCAACTGAGCTACCAGGCCAGGGCAGGACTTGAGCTTTTAACCCAAGTGAGATAGAGTCATTGCAGCCTTGTGAGCAGAGATGACAGGATCTGACTTTTGCTTTAATTAGATCCCCTGGATACTGTGTTACGAATGGGCTGTATGAAGGCAAAGGCAGACAGGGGGAGACCAATTAGGAAAGATGTTAAAGACTTGGACCAGAGGTCTGAGAAACAGCCAGATCCTGAATTATTTTAAAGGAAGAATTGGTGGTATGTGCTAATAGATTAGATGTAGGTTGTAAAAGAAAGTCAGGAGTCAAGAATAACTCCAAGATTTTTTGGCTTGAGTACCAAAGAATGGAATTGTCATTTTTTTAAGACAGGAGAGAGAGTTAGAAGGGGGTGAGGATTGGAAGACTGATGTGTTAAGTTTGAGATAACTTTTTAGACATCCAAATGGATATGTTGAGTAAGCAGTTGGAGAGACAAATCTGGAATTCAAGAGAAAAGTTCAGACTTGAGACATATTTTTAGGTTTCTATCAGCATTTGGATGATATTCTGGACCCATGAGACTGGCTGAGATCACTCAGGTAGTGAATGTAGGTAGAAAATAGAAGATATCGAAAGACTAAGTGCTGTGGCATTCTAGCATTTGGAAGCCTATACTGATGCAGCTCTAGATAATTGTGTTATTCATAAATGCCTTAATCCTGTGTCATTCAGAAAACCCCTATTTGTCAAACCAAGCAATTTAACATTGTGTTTCTTTAAATATTCTCAACTAGAGTGTTCCTGTAATAAATTAGTGCTTAACACTAAAATTGTAAATAATGCTAAAGTTTTCCATCTTCTTTGTGCTGAAGGGATCTTTAGTCATTGACTTT
This sequence comes from Anoura caudifer, assembly GCA_004027475.1. Lineage (NCBI taxonomy): Eukaryota > Metazoa > Chordata > Mammalia > Chiroptera > Phyllostomidae > Anoura > Anoura caudifer. Next base: position 27,527 of record PVKU01009224.1, read on the forward strand.
TGGAAGAAAATTTGAAAAGCTTGTCAATGACTAAGCTAGTACCACAAAGCCAAGCAAAGACAGCTATCCAAATGTCTTTTTCATTGTGTGCATGAATGCAAAGGGGACACTGTGTCAAAGCCAGGAGTGCCAAGTCCCGTCTTATGTTTCACTAAAAGGTAGTACATTAGTTATTTATTGCTACATGATAAGTTACCCCCCAAACTTAGTTGCTTAAAACAACCAGTCATGGCTATTTTTATTCCCGTAGGTCAGGAATCCAGGCAAGGTTTAGCTGGATTCTCTGGCCAGGGTCTCACTTAAGATTGCAGTTGTGTTGTTGGTTGGGACTATGGTCTTATGTGATAGCTCAGCTGGGGAATGAACTGCAATTGGTCAGAAGCCACATCTGTTCCTTGCCACCTGGGTCTCTCTAGCTTAATTAATTAGAGAAAGCTCATGAGAGGATCCAGAAACAGAGTGCTAGCAAGAGAGTGCATGAGAGCAAGATGGCAGTCACAAGTCTTCTACACCAATCACAAAATGACGTCCTATCACTTTTCCTGTATTGCATTAACTAGTACAAAGTCAGTGGGTCCAGTCTATATTCAAGAGGAAGGGCCCAGACTAGCGTGTGAATACCAGGAAGGAGGAGTCATCAGGGGCCATCTTAGGGGCCTGTCTATCACAAATGGCATGGGTAATTTTTAACATCAATGAATTTAGTTTTACACCATTACTTTCAGTTATGGTAAAAGCATTGTCTCATTTGAAAGTGCTATTTACCCTCTGAAATTAGTTATGCCATCTCAATGTTCTTTAAAGTGCAGTTGCAACTCCTCGGTGAGTCATGAAAGCAATTTAGTGCCCATGCCCACCTTTTCAAAAATAAACCAGAATGAAGTGGAAACAATTGGGGAAAACTGCATGTAAAAAGGTTTCAAAGATGTACCAGGTTGTGGTGTTAATTGTATTTCTTTCTAAGGGTCAGAGTCAAAATCAATGATTTTCATAATACCATTAAAAGTGAGTGGGCCACCAAAACATATTTGGGAAAAACAGCCAGCTCCACACTGTGCAAAGGAAAGACTGTCAGAAGAAAAAGAAGCCCAATGCACTTAGGTGAGCTGAATAAAACACGAGTTGGCCAGTTCATGCTTATAGACCCTGGTTCGCCCATGGGGTCTATAAAGAGTAATCAATAAGAGACTGTAAAACCCTGAACAGACATGACAGATATGACATCTTGCCTCTGCAGAAGCAAAGCAGACACACCACAAACTAATGAAACTACTCTGCACAATCCTACCCATCTTGAAAGGTCAAAAGCAAGAAATTTTTTTGACCAAAAAAAAAAAAAACAAACCAAAACCCCAACAAAAACCCCACAGCTGTGAGTGCCTGAAAACAGTAGGCCTGCTCAAGACAAATAAGGCCATTTTTCAGCTGGAGCACCCCATCCCTCTCCAGGGGGCAGCCGCCACAGACAGACATATTTCCCTGCCACAGATAGAATGCAGTCAGTAGTTTTCCCAAGGCCTTGACCTTCAGAGCCTGAAACCTGGTCACTCTGTGCCTGCCTCCTCTCCATATCCAGCTCCTGGTCTATTGAGATGTGCAGGCAGCTCCAACTTTAGCAATGATTACAAATAGGTAGGAAAAAAAAAGACCATCCAGTTTAATTGCCCTTTTCATTTGCAATGTCCCTTTTAAGATCAATGCTCAGATCTGCTGGGGAGACAGCAAAGCAAAGTCTTCATCTCTCATCCACCCTTATCAGCCAGACAGCAAACAAGCCAAGTTTCAGTTACAGAGTCCAGATTTGAAAAATCCGTCGTATGCCTGATGTTTCACATTTTCCACAGCGCTGCACTGCAGTCTTCCTGGTTCCATGTGAGAGTGGTTCAGATCACATGAAACTCAAGCCAGGAACTGGGGAGACTCGCCGAAAGTCAGGGCGTCTTGGCAGTGTTGACTTTGGGGAGGGATGGAGGTTCAGTTAGCAGCATGTGCAACCTATTAACATTGGGCTCGGAGGGAAAAGGCAGGGAGAAAGAAGAGAGACAGAGGTGGAAGGGCTCACTTCGTGGTTTTAGTCAAAGCTTCAGGCTCCCCTAATTCCTAGAGATGAAAAGAACTAAGCATTTTGGAGGCTTTGCATAAAGTGAATTTGGAAGTATTTCTGCAATTTCACTTAGCATGTAGTAATCATAGTCTAAACAATTTCATTTAAAGTTGGGTGATGGGCCAAAAGACTTATTGCTCTACCCATCCATTTGTTATAGCTACATAATCACAGCTAAGAAGCCTGAACGCTTAACATTGTTTATTGATATAGTATGTTATTAATTACTTAATTTCAAAATAACTTTGACATTTAACTGGGGGACAGTGTGTAGGTCTTAGACCAACTAGAAGTTGGGAAAGGGGATATTTCTACTTTTCTGAAAAATGAGTCAGATTCTTGAAAGCTTTTTATGTGATAAAACCTGAGAAACATAGCGTGGGCTTATTTGTCTGCCATGAAGTGAGATGGAAGGGCCAGGTCACCCTTAGACTTATAAATATCTGAAGTAGTATCTTCATAAATTGCTATTTGTGGTCTCATCACAAAAACAAGAGGTGCAAACAGAAAAGGCTGTCACTTCTTAAATTTTGGCCCCTTCTTAAAGTATTTATATTCAGATTAGATTCATATTTGGATTAAGGGTATAGTTAGATTTAGATTAAGAAGCAAGCTAAAAATAGCCTATTTCAGCTTTATCAGTGAGGAATGCTTTGGGCTGCAGTGAATAGTAAGCCCAGCAAATGAAAGTTTAAACAAGCAGGGATTCACCTTACTCATAATAAGAAATGCTAAGGTAGGCAATGTCCAGGGCTGGTCACTATGTTCACAAGGGCCCTGGCTCTCTTTATCTTAGAGCATCTGCTTATTGTTCCACTACTGCGGAATGTTTGCTGCACCTCCACCCATTACATTCACATTCAAGGCATGAAACATAGATGATGACATTAGCAACATCTGCCTCTTTTATCACTAATGCTAACAACTGAATGGAAGGTCTTCTGCTTGCCTCTCATCCTCTCCAACTCTGTCTCATGAGAAACCCTAGCTTTGAGGGAGGCTGAGAAAGCAAGCTTTTCCATTCTTCAGAGGGGCAGTGGGTAGGAGAGAAGGGCCTTGGAAAGGGCTGTGGAGCCAGCAGGGAATTCATTAGCGGAAATACCATCAACCCGGGGAGAGAACAGCAGTTGTCAGTTCGGGAGCCTCCCCAGGACCACTGCTATGGTCCACACGGAGAGCAGAGATTTGCACTCATGTGGGTAGAAATATAAATAGAAATCTGGACTTTTAAAGGCCATTGGGGGGAAGTTCAGTACTATTTCTGTATCATTGTATAGGACTTTAACTGATATCCAGTTGAAATAGGAAGATTCAATGTCATAGTTACAAATTGAAGGTCATATAAGTTGTAAACCAAATGTTATATAAAAAAAGAAATGTGATGTTCATGATAATACTTATGTGCAGCAAATAAGATACACATGTTTTTAATAAGTAGTGATTTAAGCCATGACATTTCTTATAATTATTTCTTGTACACTTCCCATCTATGCATTCATGTATTCAAACAGCAACTCAATCATTTGATTAATATTTGTGTCTTTTAGCAGGCATTAGTCTGGGTGATCAACTACTTATCCACTTCCTGGTAACAATTCAGGGACTCTTCATTTGTTTTTCTGTTTGCTTGTTTGTTTGGTTGGTTGGTTGTTTTTTTAAAAAAAATTATTTATTTATTTTTAGAGAGAGGGGAAGGGAAGGAGAAAGAGAGGGAGAAAAATATCAACACATGGCTGCCTTTTGCACACCCACTACTGGAGATCTGGCTCACAACCCAGGCATGTGCCCTGATTGAGAATCGAACCAGCGACCCTTTGGTTCACAGCCCACACTCAATCCACTGAACTACACCAGCCAGGGCTGGGGACTCTTCATTTGTAATCTGGGCAGGGTCATGGTCATAATGTAGTTTTAAATGCCTTTCTTCAAAGGTTCTCTCAGTCTTTCACAAAATCTGATAAATCCACACCAGTGCGAATTATGTCAAGGAGTGAGAAATGGGGCCTAACCTATGTTGTCTGCCCTCTCCACAGAGACCTTTTAGGAGATAGCAGAATTACAACATTGAAACCACAATCCATTGTTGAGCTGCCAAGATCCTCAGCAAGGGGAGTAGTGACCTTCAGTGGCCCTGGAAAAGAGACACTTTGTGAAGGAGAGCTGGCTGTTACAGGACAATGTGGGAGCTAACTAGTGATAACCTCCCTTTCCCAAGCATAGCAGAAGGAGGCAATCCTTAAGGGAAAAAGAAAATTTATCCTTGGTGTGGCCTTTATAAGACAAGGCCACAAATTCCTTCCCATTTCTCAAGCTGAGAAGTGAAGTTTATGTCCCCTGCTCATGAATCTAGGTGGGCTTGTGCCTGCTTTGACTAATGGAGGACAGTGGAAGTGATGTTACGTGACCTCTGAGGTTAGGTCGTACAAGGTCACAGGACTTGCGCTTTGCTCACTGGCTTACCGTTGGAGTCTGAGCCATGCAGAAAGACCACGTGTAGGTGCTCTGGTTGAGGGTCCCAGCTGAGCCTACCCTTTCTGTCACCCCAGCCCAGGCATCAGTCATTTGCCTGAGGAAATCTCCAGATGATTTCTGTCCCCAGCTGTTCTAGTCAGTCCCAGATGAAGCCCCAGATACTGTAGAACAGACACAAGCCATGCACTGTGCCCTATCAAATTCCTGCCCCCCAGGATCTGTGAGTATCATAAAATGGTTGTTTCTTGATGCCACTGACCTTGGGGATGATTTGTTGGGTAGCACTAGATAGCCAGAATAGTTGGGTTACATCTATGGTTTAACTTCCAGCCCTTCTCCAGTACCCCATGTTCCACATGCTCTGCTCTATTAATTTATTCACATCCCAGTAAACTATGCCTGTCTTCACCATTGTCTCATGTAGCAATCCTTGCTAAGGGTGACTTGATTGCATCATTTTCCAGTGAAGTGTGTACTGTGCGAAGAGCATGTTAAGGTTTCAAGTCAGCCTGCTGAAGGGAGGAATTAGTATATCTGTCACTAGAAAGCCTGCCGTTCCCATAACACCCTTCTAAGTGGTTAGTTCAGCAAAAGTCACCCTAAATGAGCCCCACTATTTGGATCAATGGCGATTAAATCAGGAACAAGTACCTGACCTAAGAACAGGTAACAGCAAACCTTAAAGTGGCCAAGAGGAATGATGTTGGCTTACTGGTCCAGTGAGATTCGCTTTCTGGGAGCATCTGGATGAGAGAGAGAGAAAGATAGAACACTTGGTAGTGATAGGTAAATATGTAAAGACATACAGAAAGCAAAAAGCAGAAGTACTGAGATGGAAGAATTATCTAAAAGAGACACCAGCATGACCAAAGTCACACGTAAGCAGAATCTTCAAGATAAAGAAAAGGTTAGCCAGCCTCGTTGCTGGTGTCAGGAGCAGTGGAGCAAAGAAGGAAAATGGTGCCAAGAATCAGTAGGTGCTGATTTCAAAGACACACTGGTCACTAGAGTCACATTTATTTATTTGTTTGTTCATTTATTTCCTGTCCTGAGGACATTTTTTCATTGCTTTTTAGAGGGAGAGAAAGGGGGAGCAGAAGGGAGAGAGAGAAACATCAGTGCAAGAAAGAAGCATCATTTGGTTGCCTCCCATTCACACCCAGACCTTGGGACCAGTACTCACAGCCTAGGTGTGTGTCCTGACAGGAACCAAACCCACAACCTTCTAATTCCAGGATGATGTTCCAACCAGCTGAGACAGGGCTACAGTTGCATTTTATCCAAGTCTTTCTCAAGGGACATATCTCTAAAATACAAAATTGTTCTTATGGGAAATTAATTTCCATTTGGTCAATTGGTGACATTTCTAGGGGTCAGTTTAGGTAGAAAGCACACATTGTAGCTGTTCCCCACCCACTTTCCCACTCAGTAACGTCCTGCTGTGTGCATTCTATAAGATGCTGTAGGGGTCCTGAGCCCTGCCACTTGTTGACACCCTGGCTAGTGCTGACTCCCCACAGAGCTGCAAGTTCCCAGCAAGCAGCAGCGATAGCTGCATATAGTCCTGGCCTGGGAGGATGCCTGGGTCCTCACATATCAGGCTCCTTCATCCCTCTCTCTCTGCCTGATTCCATAAACCCAGCATAAGGCTGTCACAAAGTGGCCAAGAGAAGGCCACTGAGGCCTCTGGACAACTCAAACCTGTCTCACAGCAGTAGTCAGCAGTTAGCAGAGCTGGGAACATGCCACACAACCTGTCAAGCTGATGCATATGCAGAGACAACAGCATTACCAGGACAGGCCACTATTGGAGAAACTGCAAGAGGGAGGCCAAATTGTTCTAGGACTATATTTGCCCTGAACTGAGCTCATACTGGCACCTCAGAACACAGGCCACTTCATCTCCAAAGACTTCCCCGAAGCAGCGTCCCAAATAATCCATAAAAGAGCCTTGGCCTTCCACCAGCAGCTTTAGAACGAGTGTTCATGGAACTGAGGCTGGAGCAGAGAAGTCTGTTTCCAGCCCTGAGGTCCACATCCCAGCAAGTGCTGGAGAATGCCTGGGCATCTGCCAGAGGTCCCCACAGGAAGAGACTCCACCCATCAGAGCCTCCACCCCATAGTAACTAATGGGCACACTGAGGCCACAGAGCTGTGCTGTGCCAGCTTCCAGCCCCTGTGGACCTGGGTGTAGAGTAAACAATGGGGCCTCTCTTTACAGACTGCTGTTGTTTGGCAGCCATCTACCCCTCCTGAAAGTAAGCAGTTCCTTGGTCTAAAGACGACACCTGTGTGTCTGCAGATTCTTAGTTAACGGATAAAAACTATTTGCCTAGACAAACTGGAGGCTTCCCATGAGCAAGAACAAGGAAGCTCAGAGCAGAACCAGCACCATTGGGGGGCTGCCTGGATATCTGAGGAAACAGGAAGTAACCCCCACCCACCCACATGCCACGTTTCCATGAAAAAACACGATGTAAGAATAACAAATAGGTGCCCCTGGAAATAAACTAGGGGCAGGGCCCAGCAATATGGGTACAATACATAGGATTAGGGGTGATTAGTAAAAATCCAGGAAGGGCCAGTTAATGTTTTGGGCCCATAGGGTGTGACTCGACAAGTAAGGGGAGTATTGTGTCTGTGCTGGGTGAGGGGGTTATGCCGGCTTCCATCAGCATTGGGGTTTGTAATGTGAGATGTGCTTCCAGGACCAACTGGCATCGCTGCTATATCCTTCGGCAACAGTGTTCCCTTTATGAATGCCCTTGGAGGAAACAGAAACTGGTTTTGATTTTGCTTTTGTTGACTCTTAGCCCTGAGTCAGTCATGGCAAGGTGGTATGTATCTCAGGTGCACTTTTGCTGTCATGACCTGAAAAAAAATGCTTAATCCTCGTGGAGTGAAGAAGGGAGAGTCAGGAGGCAGGTTTGTAACCTTGCTCCAGAGCGTGAGCCTGGATGGCAAGAGCTGGGGGCTGGGGGCTGGGGGCCAGGGTGGAGGCCCATGGTGCTTTTCTTAACAAAGGGCTCCCCCAGAGGAGTTTGTTCTCAGCCACCTCCCACTCTGCCTTGGGAACGAAGCTCCATCCCCACCTCTTCTGCAGCTTTCGTTTTCCACAAGGGCTTGTCTGGCATGCCCTTCCTCAGAGAACAGAAACTGTCCTTACTTAAGTGAGAGGAATTTGGGGGAGTTCGCAGTACAGGGGTTACAACCCTCAGAGAACACTTTCTAAAAAACGAATTCAAGATGGGAGGAGCCCATCGGCAGCACCCAGCTGCCCCAACTCCTGCTTACCTAGAGCTTCCCTCCCAGGACCTTTCTGCTGCTCAAACACTGGAGCTGTGCTCCAGAGAGGGGACCACGGACTGATTGCACATGCACACTTGTTCGTGATGACAGTCTTAGCCTCATACCACGTGTCCCTCTACATTTTCTCTTTACCGCTCACTAGCAAGGGCTGTTTTTCTCAGCCTTGGCACTTAAGGCAGCAAAGTGTGCGGTGTGCTCTAAAGGCTCTGCCACCAGCATCAAGGCAAACTGTTGCTGAGACAGCTGTCGGTACTCAGACATACTGGCCTGCTCTCTTCCCTTCTTACACGCGAGAACCCTCTCCCACCACCTGTCCCGCCCAGCCTCTTTCCTGAGCATTACTGTGCCTGCCCCATGCATTTGATTTTATCAGGCCGTCTCTGACTCATTTTTAATTATTATTTATACGACCTGCATTTACGATGAACAGTAAAGGGGAATTCTTTGGAAGTTGAAGTAGCAGCCCAGCACAGATGTTTCATGCCTGAGAGAGTAGATGCTTAGGGCAATTGACCTGAGAGAATTATAGTCTCTGCCTGGGAAGAATGAAGTGGGTGAAATGAAGGGGTCAGAGAAAATGAAACAGCTGGGGACAGAAGCCTGAGAGTGGATCTTACAGTATTAGGTCGCTGTAACTCTGGCTACAGAAAGAGGAAATGAATCACTTGGATTTGCCTCCCTGATATCACACTTAACATGAGAAATTCTGAGAGTTTCCTGACCATAGGGCCATTTGATTCTTATGGGAACCCTGTCCCCGACAGCTTGTCACCAACTCTCAGGCCCCAAAGAAGCTCAGAAACACAATGATAGACCTGAATGAGGCAGAGCCTCTCTTGTCAGAGTAAACCTGGTTTAAAAAACAACAACAAACCCTCAAAACTTTCCTGGTTAGGATACAATCCTGAAAGTGAGTAACACAAAATCCTGAATCCTCTCCTGGCACCCACACCTCTAATCAGGTCCTGTATCTTGATTTGTGCTAAGGGTTTTAAAAAGCTCACAGCTGAATTATTCAGACCCACTTCAGTTGAAAGGGCCAGTGACCTCAATGCTAGGGCGACAAACAACTGGCTTGCTTCTCCACCCCAGCTCTCACAGGCCCTGCTTGCTCCAGCCCTAGAGAAGGTCGTCAGCGGCAGGGATGAGACAGCCTAGGGCCTTGGGGAAACAGCTAATAACACCTGCCATCTACCGCAACTGACACTATGCCAGATGCTTTGTACTCGTGCTCTCTGATACTTGCAATGGCCGTACAAGGTCAATATGTCTATCTCAAGCTTGCAGATAAAGAAACAGGTTCAAACAGGATCAGTACTTTGTTCAAAGTCACACAGGAAGTAACAGGGCTGAGTTCCTGTTGCAGGTTGAGATGCCCCAGAAGTAGACAGTGAGACAAAGATGCACATGAAAACACTTTATTAGGGAAACTGGCCAGGGAATGAGGAAGTGGGACTGGGAAGGGAAGCAGGCCAAGTAAAGGAGCAACATCAGTGGCAGTCTCGAAAGTGAGCTCTGAACACAATACCAGTCTCAGAGCTGATCCAACTGGGGGCAAGAGAGCTGGAGTATTTATACCCCTAAACCAGTCAGTTCTTGGCTAAGGACAGCCTTTAGGGGGACATAAACTCCCAGGTACCTCCCTGCCCTGCCAGCAAATTGTTCCAAGGGTCTGAGGGAAAGCACAGGGAAATGGGCTGGCTGCTGGGAAGAAAGCAGACTGAGAGCCAAGTGCTTGCAGATGGTAAAGAGACCCAGGAATAGGTGAAACCCATGCTTCTCCACTGGGACATATCCCTGCCACAGATGCAGTCATAAAGCTGTGGGCCTCCAGCCTCCCGTGGCGGCTGTGCTGGGCCCTGGCTGCAGCCCTGCAGCCAGGCGGGGTACTGGCAGGGCCTGTCATAATGTGGTCATAGGAGAGGGACCGTGGAGTCCACTTATCCTATGCCACATGGTCATAAAGAGTCTCAATTTTACACTTTTGCTCCTAGCAGAGATAAAATGAGAGAATGGAAAGAGGTCACCATTAATTTTAAATTCCCAGAACTAGACTGTCCCTAATGCACAATAAATTAACCTTCTCTATATTTCCTATATTTATCTTATAATTAACACATTTGTATTTTGTGACACTTCCTTCTGCAATGGGACAATTTTAAATCTATTTTTAGAATTTAATAGGTTAGGAATAGAATGCAGCAATTATTTAAATCATAATAGTCATGATATTCCCATCATAGTCACAATCATCAAATATTTAGTTACATTATTTTGCTATAATTTTTTTGATATTTCACATCCATCAAATATTTTTCAGTCATGTTTGTTATGTAAAAAAACTCAACAAACTGTGATATCTCTTAAACATAAATGTAAAATATGCCACAATTGTTGTTGGTCTCCTTAGGCCTCTTTATTTGTTAATATGTCGGAAACCTTGGTGTAAGAGGAAGGCCAAGCCTCCCTCAAACCCTGAGAGAACTGCAGGGAAAGTTGAGGTGACGCACAGCAGTGGGACCACCCTGGGCCTTCTCCCAGGGAAGGAAAAGGTGCCTGTTTCACAAGCCAGAGGTCTCACATCTGTGCATGCGACCATCACCTGTAGCTCTTCAGGAGCCCGTCAGGAAGTGCAGGAAGGTAACATGCTCAGTAAACAGTGGGTGACTGAACGAAAAGATGGACCACCCCAAAGACCCATGGATTCTGGGGAACCGTTCCAGAGCAGTCAAAGGGCTTTTGCGTCTGGACAGGCTGAGCCGGCAGCCTGAGCTGCTGTTGGTTAAAAGGCAGCACGAAGCCCGTCCTGCAGCAGCCTGGAGAGCCTCCAGCCTGGGACCTCCCTGGTGGCGTGGCCCAGCTCCAGGGCTGCGTGCTCACTCTTCACACCCATCTCGGGGAGGTGCCTTGGACACCCAGGCTCTGCGTCGGACCTCAGAGGCTGGAGGGGCAGGCCGCCTGAGGCGAGTGTAAGAGTGCATTAGACATTGTTTATGGCAATGGTCTCCAAACTTTCATTTGCTATCTCTATTGTTTTTCTTTAAATATTTCAAATATATCCCTAATATCTGCAGAACAGAATTTTGACTTAGATCTTTCAGTTGTTGGCTGATGTTTTACCCAGATGTTTATATTAGATTCACTTAATTTCAGTTCCTGGTCCAGAGCAAGTCACTGGCCCCTGACTGAGTGCCAAGCACTGGTGCTGAGTGCCAGCATCCAAAGAAAAATCAGACCTACTTCGGGCCTTCCAGAAGCGTGTGGTCCAGTGGGGAAATCACCCATAAAGATAAGGCAAGGGTGGGGATTGTAGGCAGAGGAGTAAGCCCAGGAGAGAACAGCAAGTCACAGAGGACCCTCAAGGCTAGAGTGAAGCTCAGTTCAGTCAGCTTTAAAGAGACTAAATAAAATTATCATCCTGATCACCTAATATACTAAAGGAAGTGGAAGATTCCAAGTCAAAAGGCAAAACTTTCTAAGACACAATAGAAATGTGTATTTAGACACCAAGCAAGGAGCTCCAGTTGGGGTGGGAAATCTTGCTGGATGGAAGCAGAACTTCCTGCCAGTCTCTGCACAGACCCAGTGGGAGCAACCCACGAGCTATCATCTCTGGTGGCTGAAACCTTCTGTAAAGCTCAAGGCTAGGAGCAGGGGCCAGCATGCCTCCTTGTCCCTTGTTACGTGAGCTCTGCCCTCAGCCCTTGGAAGAGGACCTTCATGCACCAGGATAGTAAGAAGCTGGGGAAATTCCTTGACAAGTGGAATAAGGGAAACTGAGACAAAATAATTAAACAAGGCTAAACAATTTGAGCAATTTATAGCCAGCTAATGATTCACAAGGTTTGGTCCCTCCCCAATGATGTTCGTTAAAAATAAAACTAACCAGAAAAATAACCCTGACTTTTCTAGACACACATTTTGATGAATCAACATGTTGTAGGATACACCTGAAAAGCTAATAAAGGTTCTGTTAAGACCCTCCCCTGACGCCTCCCCTAGGATTCCCCTAGCTAAAGAGAGATGAGAAACCTCAAGACAAAGGACCCGCAGCTCTCCGTGGAGCATGCCGGTGTTTTACATCTTCAATCTCTTTCTCCTGAACTCTAAGGGACCCCATGAGACTTGCAACTAGGGCAGCAGCAGGCAGCGGCAGCTCGTCCTGGGCTTACCTTCTGAACTTGTCTCCAAGGCTCCCTTTTTCTCTGACTTTCCACTGAGCTCACTTCTGTCACTGTGATTTTTATTTCTCAGTGAGCCAAAGCAGCCCCACCTAGGCTCTCTCCTGCTGATTCTTCCACTTTAAGCCCTTCCTTTGTTTCACTGTCCCCAGCTTTAATACACATACTCTCAAAATCACCAGGACTCATGTTGTGAAATCTTTCCAGCACAAAAGTCAATAACCTACACACTACCAGCTAGCCCAAGGCAGACCCGCCCAGGGACAGGGCCCAGTCCCTGTCTGGTGGTAACATTCAGAACTGAGTAATTCAGTAACTGTTTTCCCCTCTTGGTGAACTGATATTCTCTAAGGCTTTCCTTTGTCTTTCTGTAGTAGGCAGTTAGACAGACATGAGCAGATAGGAATGACAGGCCAGGTACAGAAGGTCACCAGGGCAGAAAGCCCCGGGTGCCGGGCAACGGGAAAAACTGGAACTGGAAACACAAGTATCTTAGGGTGGGGCCTTGCTCCCCAGGTGACCTCTCCTCCCCTAGCATATTGCTGGCCATGCACTTTAGACCCCTTGAACTTTCATATCGCTGGTCACACACTTCGGACTCCCCTGACCTTTCCTACCTTATGATGTAGACCCCCTTAGAGGAGGAACAAGGGGAGGCAGAGAGCAGCTGCAAACAACCCCCATACAAGCCCTTGCTTGACCACTCCCTTAAGCACTGAGCACTTAAGACAATGTGGTTCTGGCACATATCAAATAATCTTAACGCAGTCTTGGGTTTGTTGACCACAGAAACAGAGTTTTGCTCAAACTAGAGATAACATCTAGGCCTCAGTTATGTTTCAGCCCCAAGTCCAGAAAAGCAGCAAAACCACACAGAGCAATGCTGTGGCTGACATCCGGACCAGCTGCAATGGCTAATGACCCCCTGCCCTAGTGCTGACCAATCCGTAGAGACCACAATGCTGAAGGACACACCTGGAGAAGCTGATGAATATTCTATCGAGACCCTCCCCTGAGTCCTCCCTTAAAATCCAATCCCTGCCTTTGGAAATGGATAAAACCCCTCAAGATGAAGGAGCAGTCCCCATGGGAGAGTAGGGGAATGAGAGCCATTCTGAGTTCCTAAGTCCGGGAATAGCACTAAGTAATTCACATTTCTACAAATGCTACTGGTGATTCTGATACATAGTCAAATTCAGGATTCACTCCTCCAGAGAATATAATTAGCTTTTCTTCCCAATTCAGAAATTAGCTAGTTTTCCTAAAACTTGTGCACTCTCAGACCCTCTAGAAGCCTGTGTCTTCCCTGCAGGGGGCTCCCAGTTGACTTCACAGGTCTCCCCTGCTCCGCTGCACACGCTCCACCTCTCCGTCCCTGTTCACAGCCAAGCATGTGGCTCACTGCCCACCTGCTGGGCAAGTTCTCACTGCCCAACAGCTCTGCAGCCATCTCTTTAAAATTCATTATCCGCATGTACAGAAATGACCATTTGGAGTCACTATCATATTTCTTGGCTATGTGACACTCGCCCAAAGGGATCATGTGTGGAGAAAACGTGCCCCTTTGACAGAGATGTTATTTCAGTGAGTTTCCTCTTTCAAAGGGTTCCCCTTTATCTGAACTATCAAATTGTTTCTAGTTCCATAAAAGCGGGACAGCCATTGTGATGGAAATTCACATACACAGGGTAAATGCTGAGCTTGTTTGTTGTTTGAAAGAAGCTGCCAGAGACTAACTAGATCAGGTGTGTCCTGGTCCTTCATTCAGGCGGAGAATTCAAAGGCTGGTCTTGAAGCGAATCCCTCCTTCCTCTTCCTTATTCAGGTTACAAAGTCCACCGAGGAGGAAGCATGTGCCTTGGACCAGCTGAGCGCAGAACGAACCCAGTCTTCTCACCTTCTTCTGAGTCCAGAGCTCCTGCTTTGTGCTGAGTGCCTGGCTTGCCCATGCTTTGGGGTAATAATCTCACTCTTTATCTCCTGGGAGAACTCGCTGATCCTTTTTCAAATAAAACACTTTTTTTTGTATTTATTTTTCCCACCTTATAGTGGACAGGTGCTCCCATATACCATATTTTTATAAAAGATTTAAAACTACCTCTGGTACACTTAAGACTGAATAACTGAAGTCTGGTCTGTGGGCAGCAACCTATGAGTCATTCTTACCTGAGAAAGTTTCTGAGTGTTCACCAAGAAGATAAAGGAAAGCAATTCTCATAGAGATAGAAGTGCTAATGCATAAAGCACAAGTGTTTACAACATATTAAAGATACTCAATCATAAACACAATCACAGCTTCAGAGGATTTTTAGTGAAAGTATCCTTGTTGTCAAAACTGAACAATTATAAGTATTTGCCCATGTATAGGCCACACTGCCCAATATTTGTAAGTAAGGTGGAGACATGCATTTTCTCATAAAACATGTGTGCGAAAAAGTAAATGGGAAGCTATAATAAACAATGGAATACAAATTGGAAGATCAGAGTTCACATTCCTGCTCCATCCTCACTGTGTCTTTGCACGTGTACCTCAGCCCCACCTGTATGTTTAAATGAGTGATAATAGTGAAAAGAAGGTAGGCTGTGGGATTTAGGGATAACTTCACCTAGTCCCACATTTAAAAGATACAGAAGCTGATCACAGAGAAGTTAACGGATGTGTCTACGAGAACCCAGCAGTGATTAACAAAACATGAGCAAATGCCATGCTCTCTGCCTGTTAATCACTGGTCTTTCTCTGTGCCCTCAGTTTTACCACCCATAACATAGGAACATCAGTGCTCCTCTTACCTGCCCCATAAAAGTCTTAGAAAAATCAATTGAAATAATATATGGGCTGGACTGAATTATCTCTAAGGTGAAGTGGCACTTAAAGACCATGCATTGGTTCTTTTTCAATCTTCCTTACCACAATGAAGGGCCCACCATCCATTCCGCTACACAAAATAAAAGCTTGTTACTTTTCTTTCTCACACCCCCAAAATCCAATTTATCACTAAATCCTTTTAAGTTCCCTTCTAAAAGGCATCACCACGTTTGATTCATTATGCTTGTCTCGATACCACTATTTCTCACTAGGACCTCTGCAGTAGCCTCCTGATTGGTCTTCCTTCATCCATTCTTATCCCTGTAAGTGAACTCTCAGCACAGAAGCCAGAGGGATCTTTAAAAATTCAATCACAGTTGTGAACATCCCTATTTAAAATCTTTTGATGACTTCCCATTGCATTTTATACAAAATCAAAACTCGATCCATTTATAGAGCATCAAAAAGTATAAAATGCACAGCAATGAATTTAACAAAAGAAGTGCAAAGCTTATATTCTGAAAACTAGAAAATGTTACTGAAAAAAATTAAAGAAGACCTAAATAAATGGAAGATACTTCCTATTCCAGGACCTGAAGACTTAATATTATTAAGATGGTAATACTCCCCAAATTGATTTACAATTTCAATACTCTCCCCATCAAAATCTCAGTTGGCTTCTGTGCAGAAATTGAAAAGCTGATCTTAAAATTTATATGGAGCCCTGACTGGCATGGGTCAGTCAGTTGAGCATTGTCCCACAAAGCAAAAATTTGCTGGTTTAATTCCTGGTCAGGTCACATGCCTGGGTTGCAGGCCAATCCCCTGGTTGGGACATGTATGAGAGGCAACCAATTGATGTTTCTCTCTCTCTTTTTCCTTCCCTTCCTCTCTCTCTAAATGAATAACTTAAATCTTAAAAAAAAAAAAAAAAAAAAAAAAAAACCAACCAAACAAAACCCTTACATGGAAATTCAAAGGACCTAGAACAGCTAAAACAATTTTGAAAAAGGAGAGCCAAGTAGGAAGACTCACACTTTCTGATTTTAAAACTTACTACAAAGCTAGAGTAATCAAAACAATGCATCAATGGTATAAGGATAAACATATATAAATGGAATTGAGTTGAGAATTAAGAAATAACACCTTCAAAATTATGGTCAATTTGTTTTTGACAAGAGTGCCAAGACAATTTAATGGGAAAAGAATAATCTTTTCAATAAATAGTGCTGGGAAAACTGGAAATTCATAGGTAAAAGAATGATGTTAGATCCCTTCCTTATAGCATACATACAAAATTAACTAAAAATAGATCCTAGACCAAAATTTAAAAGCTAAACTATACAATTCTTAGAAGAAAATATTGTAGGAAATCTTCATGACCTTGGGTTAGGTAAAGCCTTCTTAGATATTATATTTAAGGTATCTTAGATATGATATCAAAAGCACAAGTGACAAAAGAAAAAAGATAAATTGAATTACATCAAAATTAAAAACTTTTGTGCATCAATGGATACTATCATGAAAATTAAGAGAACTCAACTGAATGGGAAAAGTATTTACAAATCATGTATTTGATAATGGACTTATGTCTAGAATATATAAAGAACACATAATTCAATAATAGAAATAACTCAATTTTAAAATGAGTTATGAGAAAGGATCAGTCCAGATGGACTATAAATCAGTCATTAAATTATAGGATTCCTAGAATAACGGTGATCTAGAAACCCAGAGAAAGAAATAATGCATGCAGGCTGGTGGAACAGAGTTTGAGTTCTGTCCTTTTAGGGATTATTAAAAACACCATCTCCAAATTTTAGGATCCAGTGTGAGTAGTGAAATTAAAATTGCTTAGTCAGGTTTGAAGAGAGAATGATCTGGAATTATGTGTCCAGGCATCTGTTGGAGGAATAGCAAGGAGGCCACTGGGGTGGGGCAGAGTGAAGGAGGGAGGGAGATGGCAAGAGTCAGAGAGGGAAGCTTGCAGGGGACAGTTGATTAGGGCTTTTAGGCTAATGTACTGGCTTTGTTTTTCACTCTGGGCAAGATGGGGAGTCAGCAGATGATTCCAGACAGAGTGACATGATCTGGCCTCTGTAGGATGTCAAGGGCAGAAGCAAAGAGATCAGTTAGGAGATTATATGCAATGACCCAGAGATGATGATGGCTTGGATTGGGGAATAACAGTAGAAGTGTTAAAAAGTGGTCAGATTTTAATCAAAGTTTGAAGGTAGAGTCAGTGAGATTTGCTGATGCTTGGAAGTGGGGTATGAATGATAGAGAGGACTCAAAATGGCTCCAAGTTTTTTGCTCAGAACAAAACCAGGCATGGAGTTGCTGTTTACTAAGATCTGGAATACTTGGGGAACCAGACTGCAGTAGGGGAAATCAGGAGTTTGATTATGACCTTGTTAGATTTGAGATGCCAGTGTAGTATCCCAAGAGGAGATGGCAAACGGGCAGTTTTCCAAGCAGTTGACCAGCACTTAAAAATGTCTCCCGGACAAAATCAATCTCTCTCTCTCTCTCTCTCTCTCTCTCTCTCTCTCTCTCTTGCTGTGTGTTAGAATTCCCTCTATCACCCACCTTTACAAATGGAGGGGGAAAAAGCAAAGCTCTGTGGTTGGTTTGCATCTGACAAAAGGTCAGGTGTGTTGGAAAGCAGTGAACAGAGGACACACTCTGTGGGATCCTGGTTTTATCAAAAGCCAAGCAACATGGTGTTTTCTCTCAAGGAGTGTGAGTGTGAACGTGTGTGTGCATGTGCAGGGCTCGAAGCAGGGACTATGGCACCAGAAGAATACATAGCACGTAGGAAATGGATCCACACAAACTAAAGGCAAGAAATACGGTCACAGGGATTAGGAAAACACAGAGTCATTCTGAAGTGGGGGTAGGGATCATGTTTCTCTTTCATGTGGAGCCAAGAACTTCAGCCTGTATTGATTGTGCCTGAGAAAGCCCCAGTCACAGAGGGCACAGGTGAGTGTGAACGCAACAGCAGGTAGGGCTGCACTTTTAGCCTCAGAGCCACATTTATACCCAGATGACAACTGGCGGACCTCAGCTGGGCCTACCTCACTTTGGGAGCTACCTTTTTCAGGGGTCCCTGTCCACACAAAGCCTGATGAATCCTATTGGAAGATGCCAGGGCTTTTTTAAAAGGCCCCATCAGCCTCAAGAGAATCAGATAGACCCTCCACTCTGGACCGTCTGCTGTGGCACAGAAATGCTGGGGCAGTGGGAAATGGTCCAGGAATGGCTAGTGACGAGGAAAAAGGAAAAGAATGAGAGAGACACGCAATGAAGAGGAAATGAGCATAAAAACACATCCTGAAATAGGAATCTTGCCAAGTGCCTCTGACTCAGGGTCTGGACATATTTTACCTGTTTTTAATGACCTTAGCTAAAGCAGGGGGCAGGGAGGGAGTTCTCTGAATGCAACATTGAGATCACTGGTGAAGATAGAAGTGTTTGGGATCTCCTCCCAAACCCTCTTCACTGCCCACTCTGAAAGGAAGAAATGTGTGGATCTTACACTGAGCTGTTGTCACCTGCCTGGGACTGTTACAGAGATAAGGGGGTGGAAATGGGCAAAATGAAAGAAAACTGGAGCAGAATGAAAAGCCAGCAGATTCCCTTTGGAAAGGATAGAGGTAAGATCAAGGAAGGAATAGATCTGACCAGAAGAGCTTCGAGGGAGGCGGGAGGAGAAAATCACAGCCCTGCCAGCTGAGCGAAGGGTCTGCAGGTAGAGGAGGGGAGAGAGGAAGGGGCTCTGGAAGCACCTGCTGGGCAGGTGAGAGTGCCTGAAGGTAGGGGAGCCTGAGAGGATAAGCTCTGGTCACGAATTTAATAGCCTTTTGGTGGACTGGGGGGTGGGGCACGCATGTTTGATTTGTTTCATTAAAAAAAAAAAAAAACCTCAGTAAACATTTATATTGCTTTTCAATGAATTTTCATATTGGATTGGGCCCTTCAAATGAGACACAGGCTATTTTATTAGGGTTTCATTTCCTTCCATGACCAGAGCAGAAGCCAAGGCCAAGTCTAGTTTCATGCTGTTCCCCTTGTAAGGTCTGGGCTTCCTTGGAGTTTCCAGGTAGAGACAGGTAGCTGGGCAAGGCTGCCAGTCAGAGTCCAAGTCCCTCCTCTATCTCCACCAGAATCGCTCCATTAAAAAAAAAATCTATTTAATTGATAAAAGAGGACTAAGTAAAATGTTTTCTTTGAAAACAAGAAGATTCCTCTGATGAAATAAAGTTTGAAAAACAATGATTTAATCCATGTTCCCTTGTCTTATTGAGGAGTAAACTGAGCCCTGGATTTGTAACTTGCCCGAGGTCCAGCTACTTAGTTCCTGAGCCAGCCTCACTGCCTGGGTGTCTCCCCATACACATGCCTACCATTAGACTTACAGATATTTCCACCCATTCCTCTGCTCCGCTCCCTGTGCATGAGCAGGAAAAGTAGGCTTTCTTTGAGGTGTGAAAAAGTAAAAGTAAGAAATCTAAAACTATTCCAGATCTAATATATACAAACGCTACCGCACCAAATAAAAACCCTGCAAACCAGAAAGAACAAGGGCACAGCCACCTGGCACCTTGCCTTCGCTCCTAGAGGAGAACCAGTTAGTTCAATGGATTGGTTTCCTTAATTCTGAAGTCAGCCATGGCATGCTTCAGGTAATTCCCCATTTAGTCTTTGTCTAGTGACAGCCTGAAAGTAAATGGCATCTTTCCTTTGCTCCTGGTTGAGTACCAACTTCACTATTAGCTCTCCCAGCTCCTTGGAGGCACCCTCACTACTTTCTAGCATCTCAGGCCCAGCAGCTGGTATCAACCAAATTTCACAGAAACTACTTTCCTTATTAAATAAAAAACAGAGGGGTATGACCGAGAGGTGACTTGACCAGCCCAAGGCCCATTGTCGTTAGCATATGTTCGTGATAGGGTCTTTTCTATAAGCCAGCCTTCAGTGCCCACTCAGATCATCTCAGCTGGATCTTAAGAACCAAAAGCACCAATCCACCTACACAACCACGAGTCCTACAGGTGACGCCAGCACCAAGAAATAACAGGGAGCCAACACAGGTGACTGTACTATTCACTTGGACTGTACTAATGCAGGTTTACTCAGCTTTTATCAATGTAGATTTAATCCAAATCTATAGTAATCTAATAATAATACTAATCACTCAGAAACAATCAGCAATAACATCGCATGACAGAATTGGGGAATAACAAACCCAAGTCTCAGAGTCTCAGCCTGCAGGTCCGGGAGACAGCATGGTGGCAAGGGAGCCGTCAGCTTCTTGCAAGGGAGAACCTCTGGAGCCAGTGGGTAGCAGAGCAGACAAAGTCCTCAATCCAGCAGGGCAGAGCCTCCGGCGGCTGATGCCAAGGGAGGTCAGCACGGCATGGAGCAGCACTCAGGTGTGTGGAACTCAGCTATCTCAGCAGTGGTCTGAGCCTGCCTCAGTTATACCTTTGGGATTGATGTGCTCCACCCTTCTGGGTCTCGATAAATGTCTTGACACCACTGCTGGCAAGTACGGAATTTCCCCAGAAGCCTATCTGTGAGTGGTCCTGCTCTGCAGACATGCCTGTTTTGATCACGTGTGCTGATATTTTAGGTGTGTCTCCTTGCCAGGTAGTCTAGCATGACCTAGGTAGTTTCTCTTTTGAACCAAATTGTCATGCCTGACTGGCGTCCATCTTGATTGACATGACCAACCCCATTTTGTTTTATATACTTTATCCTACCTTAACTGGACCAAAGCCCTTTTATTGGTCCTGCTCCCCATACCCATTAATTCCCCAACTGACTCCTCTTTCCCACTTGCTCTCTGCACTGTATGGAAATCTCTGTTCTGAGGCCATCCCTGCCACCAACACCCCCCAACCCCCAATGCTGCTAATCTGCAAAGATTCACTCAGAGCAAACAACTCAGCACAACTCAGGAATCTGATTTTGTAAAAAGGTGAGACTGTTTTGAAACACAACCAACACATGCTAAACAAAACTGCACCATTTAACACAACAATTACAAGTTAAAGAGCAGCAACAGCCAAAACAGCTTTCTTCAAACTGAAAAATCCAAACTAAGCAGGCAACTTGAATTTGAAAGGTACTGATTTCATTTCAGCCAACATCAGTCAATGGGTTGAAGTAATTATGTACAGTTTAAAAATTTACATTTGGCCAATCCAAAAATATCACCTTGACCCTCATTTTTGGGTGCCTGGTCATTTCTTCCTTACTTGCATAATGGCTGGAGCAGCTCTTCGGACCCTAACCCCCCACCTGACATCTGGTGCTGGGTGGTCCATGTGTGACTGTGGCTCACCTGCACTGAGTTCACAGTCCTGTGAGGGAAACAGAGCCCAACCTATCAACAGAATACAACAGCGGTCACTGTGCGTTGAAGTGTGCTGAGCTGTGGCAGCCAAGGGAGAAAGTGATTTATTCTGCCTCAGGTGTCCTGAAGAATCTCTGCCCTCACTTAGAGGTCTGGGTTCTCCATGAGTGGTAGGGGTTCTGTGGGGATTTGGGACAGAGAAAAAAACAGCATGTACAAAGGCATCGACTTATGAGAACAGAAGATTCAGTTCGGAGAAGACCAAGAGATTCCATGTTGCTGGGGCAACATTGGGTAATTGAGGGAGGTGAGAATGAAAAGGTAGATGGTAACAGGTGGCATTGGCCACGTTTAAAAGAGTTGGCTTTATTCTGTAGATAATTTTTAAATATATGCATTTTTTCTTTCCAAATTACAAAAGTAATACATACTCATGAAAATTTTAAAATGTTTAAATGACAGGAAGAATCACCCATAATCCTACCTCCAACGAGGGTCAGTGTTAACATTTTCACTCAGTATTTCAGACACACACACATGCACACATACCTGCAGGACCAGATGTTTAGATGGTCTTGTAACTTCCTTTTTTCATTTAATCACATGTTGTGAATATTGCCCATCTTTGATGATAGCATAGTAGATCATTTGTTATTTTTCCATGTATTTATAAATCTATAAACAGCATAAACAATTCTGTTTGTATAGTTGCTCATCTGTTGTCACAATTTAAAGTCACAATCTCTGAATCCAAGCAAATACACATTTAAGGCCTTTCATATTTATTGCAAAACAGCTCTTGAGAAAGGCAGCACTATTGACATGAGGAATTAACTTAAATGAGGAAATTTCCTCATTTCCTTGCCATTACAGGGTCTTGAAATTTTTAAATGTTTGTCAATTTGTTGACCAAAACTAATATGCCATCAGCATTTAACTCGCTTTTTATTACTACAAGGGTAAATTTTTAAATGTTTATTGACGTTTTGGTACTTCTGTTATGAAATGCCTGTCTCAATTCTTGGACCATTTTTCTATTAGGAGATTTTCCTGCCAGCTTTCCTCCTTTATTTTTTTTTTCTGTTGCTGCTTATATAATGTTTTTAGGCAGAGGAGTGACATACGATTTCTTCTTTGGCAGTTAATTTACATTTCTAACTTTGTTTTGTTATTTTCTTAGGCTAATACTGAAATGCTTTTCATACAAGAATGAGATAAACTTTTTGTCTGTTGCAAATGCTTTCTTGAATATATCAATTCTTTGTAATTTTAGATCTAAGGAAGTTTTTAAATTTCTCCATAAACGAAACCATCAATCTTTTCTTCTGTGCTTAAAGGGCAATGCCCTCTTCTGAGATCCAATAACTATTTACCTTTATATTCTTCAGTGTAACTATTTAACACATTATAAATTTATATGATGTAGGGGGTGAGATGACTATTTAATTTTTCTCCAGAGGCTGAATGAATGGCCACCCAAATACATCAGGTCCTAATCTCTGGAATCTGTCAATGTGACCTTTTAAGTAAAGATCCTTACCTTACCAGGATCTTGACAATTGTGATTAATTTAAGGGTCTTGACATGAGGAGATTATTTTGAATTATCTGGTGGTTCCTAAATCCAATCACCAGTGTCCTTACAAGAGAGAGACAGGGAGATTTAACACACAGAGAAGAAGAGAAGGAATATAAAAATGCAGGCAGGGGCTGGAGTGATGTGGCCACAAGCCAAGGGAAGCCAGCAGCCACCAGAGCCTGGGAGGGGCCTCCAGAGGAAACTGGCCTGTTGACATCTTTGTTTTAACACAATGAAACTGATTTCTGACCTCTGGTCTCCAAATTTGTGAGAGGCTAAATTTTTGCAGTTCTAAATCACCAAGTTTATGGTAATTTGTTATAGCAGCCACAGGAAACTATAACATAATATCCCACCAAATAGTTGTCTTGAAACAATAAATCATCATTTTCTTACTTGCTTGAAATATCATCTTCATCACATACAAAATATTATATGTTTGTGCTAAGTTTTTTTATTCATCAGTCTATTCTTCTGTAAGTAAACACTATTTTAATTATCATGTCTTTTTAATTTCATATCTGGCAATACAAGATCCCTTTATTGACTTTTAAAAAATACATTTATTATTCTTAACTAATTCATCTTCCAGATAATAGAAAATATAGATAACCTTAAAACTCTCTAAAAATTTTCATTTGTGATTAAATACATTAAATTTACAAATTAATTTGGACAAAAATTTACCTTTTTTGAAGTACCATTTGTTCCCATCCCTAGTCTCTGTTACTAAAATTCTTGCTTTACATCCACAATAACTCCCAACATTTCCCTCATAGAGTTCCTGTACATTTCTTAAGTTTCTACCTAGTCTGTCTGCCCTTCCTACCTTCCTACCTTCCTTCCTTCCTTCCTTTCCCTCTGTCTCTCCTTTCCTCCTTCCCTCCCTGCCAGCTTTCCTCCTTTATTTTTTTTTTCTGTTGCTGCTTATATAATGTTTTTAGGCAGAGGAGTGACATACGATTTCTTCTTTGGCAGTTAATTTACATTTCTAACTTTGTTTTGTTATTTTCTTAGGCTAATACTGAAATGCATTTTTAGGTTCTAGCAGATGCCCTGTGGGTGGTGGCAAGAGGCAGTGCACGTTATGGCGCGTGTGGGGTGGGAGGGGTAACAGCGCCTGTAATTTTTAATTAGCTCTTGATAATTGAGAGACCCTTATTTACATACTTTAAAATTGAGCACAATAGGGCCTTATGACTTTTAAAAAGAGAAAACTGTGTTTCTAAGAGCCACAGTTAAAAGCCCTCCTATAAAGACCTTGAATTCCAATCCCTTGTTGCCAGCCCCTTGTTTTAGATATGGGAAGAAAACTCTCCTGTGCATCAGTCTGGGTCCTGGGCTTCAGGAGCCTCAGCCTCAGTGAGGTCCTATATTTGCACAGTTTTGGGTTTTGCAGTTTTGGGTTCCCAAAACCCAGGCATGAGGAAAGCTGTGGAAAAAGAGTTAGCCTACTAGTCAGATCTGAGAAATAGCCCTCTGATCGCATCTTCCAGACCAAGACAGTTAAACGATAGAATTTGGTACAGGTCTGTTCTGCCAAAAAGATAAGAGAGAAGAAAGATAAGATTACATTTTCACCAGTAGGATAAAAGAAAAAAATAAAAAAGAAACCAAACTCTACTTCATTTTTACCATCTTAAGCAAACAGAAAAGGCTTGGTGGAAAAGCCAAGGATGATGGCTTCCAGCCCTGGGAATGAAACGAAGCAATGTTTTAATGGCACCTCGAGCTGAGCAGCTCATTAATGATACTGATTAATTAATAATGGTGATAATGGCTATATCATTTTTATTAAAATGCAAACATAATCTCTAGGAAAAAAAGAGATGTTACCTTCTTAGCGAGGCAGACTTTTTTTATTTTCTTTAACTAATCAACACTCTGCCAAGGAAAGGGGAACATTTTGCCAGAATTCAAACTGGGGGAAAAAAGTCCCGAGGCAAGTTTATATAAAACTCAAGAAAAGTGATACATAATATATTAAATATACTGAAATAAGCAAAGTGTGAATATTTAACCACTTGACAATTTTAGTTTAAAAGGGAGCTGTGAGAGCAAGGCTCGCTCACACAGGATGGAAAGTTTGAGCCCCGGCTGGCAGGACCAGCGCTGTCCTGGCTCTTGCTTTGCTCAGGAGACTGGCAAACAGAACATGGCACTAATAGGGCCCCAAGCCGCAGGCCAAGCCAAGCATTTGCCAAGGGCTGACCGTGTCCCACAACCCACGTGGCCGGGAACTTGGACACTGAACACACTGCACGTCTAGCTTCTTGCACCACCCAGCAGCCTCACCTAAGAAGATGGCAGGCACCCAATGACAAGCCAGAACCATTCTGCTTGGGTGCTGGGAGGGGGCCAGGCCCTTCTATGGAGACAGTTCCCCTGAGTCAAACCCACAGCAGAGATGAACGCAAACACATCTAAACTTCAACTGTTCAGTGGACGGAAACGTGTGAAAACAGCAGCGGAGTCACATAGCTGCTGAGGAAGGGGCCCAGAGAGTCAAAAGGAAAAAAAAAAGGAAAATGTTGGGGCAGGGGAGACTCCACTGCCACCTGGAGGGAATCCTGCTTTCACTTCAGCAAAAGGAGGCTCTTGTGTCCTTGGGAAGGTTATTCTTCCTCTTGGGCCTCAGTTTCAATCTGTTTGAAATGCTATTCTTTGAGATTGACATAAAATTGATTCTATAACCCCCAATTCTGTGTCCCATTAGAAGTCCAGAGCATTCTCCCCAGTATTTCTGCACACAAAGATAACACACCATTCTCTGCCTTCGTGCAGTTTACTGTCTGGGAGGGAGAAGCCGAAGAGAGATTTACCAGCCAAGTCATGCTCTAAGAGAATGTTCCAGGGAGCTAAAGGAAGACAGCAAGCAGCAAAGCTGAGTGGGCGATGGCGTTGCAAACTGCAGGGGAATGATGCCTTTGTCTGCAGTGTCCGAAAGAGGTTTTAAGACCTAATATTTATAAAATGTTTACTACCCACCTGGCCCTAATGAGAATTTTATATGCTTGATTTTATTTAATCCTCACTCAGTTCTATGAGATAGGTGTTGTTGTCATCACTCCCATTTTGTGGATGAGGAAACAGACTAGGAAATGCCAGGGAATGTGCCAAAAGGCAAAAGCTCATAAGCACCAGAGCTGGCACCCAACCCAAGTCTCTGCTCCAAAACCCAGGCGCCCTCTCATCCCATTACACTGCGTTCTCATTGCAGACAGGGCCAGACAGAGAGTCCGGCATTTAAAAATACAATGCGTAGACACAGACAAGTGGACAGGCTTGCTCTTTTTGGCCATGTTAGAGGAAGCATGTATCTACCATAAACACTGCCTAAAATGCAGAAAGTTACTTGATTCTTGAAAACAACTACAGTTGACCTTCGAACAATGTGGGGACTAGGGGTGCCAACCCCTGTGCTGTTGAAAATTCACATATAACTTTTGACTCCCCCAAAACTTTAGTTGTCCTTTGGTATCTACAAGGGGTTGGTTCCAGGCCCCCTGCAGATAACCAGCTCCATATAGATGCTCAAGTCCCTTGCATAAAACAGCTTAGAGCAACGCAGTCAGCCCCCCTCATCAGTGGACTCCCAACCACAGATTTAAAATACTGTACTGTTTCAGTCCACGGTTGGTTCATTCCGCTGATGCAAAACCCAAAGATACAGAGGGCAGACTGCATATTTACTGAGAAAAAAACTGCGTTTATGTGGATCACCACAGTTCAAACCTGTGCTGATCAAGGGTTGACAGTATTATAGTCTGGCAGGCAGTGCCTGAGGCTATCAAGTAAAGCGGCAGGTTCAAGTACCTCCTAGTATGATCAAGAATATCAGGGGGAACACTTTATAAAGTATATGATTGTCTAATCAATATGCTGTACACCTGAAAATAATACAAAAACTAGACTTTTCTCTCATCATAGCTGGACAGAAAAACGCTTCCTAGGTCTATAACTCTTTCTACCCAATAGCTTACTATTTCCTGAAATTCTTGTAAAATCCTGTATATTTTCATTCTTTTGAACTGCCCCAATGTCTCTTAGTAGTGTGTGATGTCATAGAAACATCTAGAAATTTTTTTCTCAATAGATTTTTTAAAAACCTTGCAGTACTTCACCTTCCGTATTTATTTCACATTCAAGCCTAATGAACAACTGAGTGCGTCCTGGATGTGCACTGAGGGGCCGGGGACAGTGACTGGGTGGGGAGTCTGATTCTCAAACCTACGTCTTCTCTGAGATTCAAGTCATTGTTTGCTTGTTTGCAATCAGGCAGAAAAATTACAAGTGTCCTAGGAAGTGATTACTGCACAAGCAGATTCATATCAGAGAACCTAAAATGCTTACACAGGCAATAACACAAACACTCAGGGGAAATTCACCCCGGCGGGCTCTTTTCCTGGTAAGCTCTATAAGTTTGAAGGTGGGATGGGGGAGGAGGGAATAAATGAGAGGGAAGAAAAGCTTTCTTAAAAGCATTATTGACTGATGGAGAAAGCATTCATTTTGTCAGAGCCTTAGCTTGGATCTAATGTCACATGAAATGTGACTTGAACCTTGCACACACATTAGTCTTAGGAAAGCAGATGTTTTTGCTCCTAAGGTTTTCATTTAAGCAGTGCCCCTTGGTGTAGCTCAGAACCACGGCCAGCCTTTCAACACCAGGATCGAGCCTCGTGTTGGAGTGCTCTCTGCCACACATGATCTCCCTCCGATCCGTCCACAATGTGCCTGGCTGGGCGGAATTACACAGTCCGGGTTGGAATGTGACCAGCCATGTTTCCAGGTGCTTCTCATGCCAGGCCCTGCCTCTTTGTTGTTATGTGGTTTCCTGACTTGTATCTGGGCTAATTAAACTGAGATAACAGACACTTATTAAACTATGTGCAGACACTGGATCCATTGGTGTGTGTGTTTAACCACATCTGGGTTGTGTATGTGAAAGGTGAGGGAAGGAAAATAATTTAATGGTGAAGAGGGGGTTTACTTTATATTATATATGATACATATTATAAAATATGTGTAATTATATACATCATGCATTTCTATTTATACTACTTACTTATATTTATTATTACCTGGTTTTTACAATTAGAATATATCCAGGAGAATAGGTTAATTTTAAAAATATCTTAGGATACACTGATATAAATACTTTATTTTAGACTATCTATAATCATACACATATATACAAAATTACAATGTATTTACTCTTTTGAACTGCTTTAAGCTTTTTCACTTAAACATATATTTTGAACATCTATTATACCTATTATTTTTAAGGTGGAAGGGTATTCTTTTACTAACCACTGTTGTCAATTCCAAATTTTTCTAATATATACACTGGAGATAATAATTCTTATCCATCCGTTTGCCTTTTCAAAGGTATTCTATGCCTATTGCCAAGTTGCCTTCCAGGAAAATTGTGCCAGTTCATCCTCTTTCCAAGAGGGTCTGAGAGCCCACGTGCCCGTGTCCCAGCCTGTGCCAGCGCTAGGATTCGTTCTAATCTTCACAATTTCATAGGCAGAAATAAAATGGCGTCCTGTTTTTATCTGATATGCAAGTATAATGATGTGACTCTTGTTTTATTTAAATAAATTATTAGAGAAACGAAGTATTTTTTATTTATTTTTGAAAATTTGTGTTTCTTCTTTGGGGATTAGCAATTTACATTCCCATTTATTTTCCTATTGGACTGTTTCTAATTTAGTTGTAAAAGTTCTTCACGCATTAAGAAAACCAGTTATTTATCTTTTCATAATGTTGTAAAAGCCTCTCACTTTTAATTTTCTCAATTTTGTTTATGGTGTTTTTTTATATACTGAAGTTTTAATTTGACCTTAGTCAAGCCTGTCATTCTTTTCTTTAAAGTTTGTACCATTGGTAACATTTGCTACACTATTGATTCTTCTAGCTATCTGAGCTAATAGATACCCTAAGTCAGTTCAGGTGCCAGAATGAGCTCTAGGTATGCTCAATAAGTAGTAGAAGGAGACATGAGATTTCTGCTAGAATTGGAACAAAAATCCTGAGTATTAAGAGCCCCAGGAATATTCAAAGAAACATACATAGCTTTATGCATGTAGTTTTACTACAGAAGAGCTTTCCAATATAGCCCTTAAACGTTACTGAAAATCTGTGTGGGCAAATGTATTTTCTGAAGATAGCCACAACAATATCTCCCCTCCCACTTGTCCTTCTTAAGATGTGACTTTGACCCTCCTTCCCTGGAGAAGTGGGACCTGTGCTCCCTCCCCGGACTCTGGGCCCTGCAGGAGAAAGTGATGCAGTGTGACTTATCGTTATCATCCGGCAACATGGCTTCCTCCTGGCTCTCTTGGGTCACTTGCCTTTGAATCGCTGGTCATCCAGGTAAGTCTGAGGCTCTGAAGCCACCTTGAGGGAGAAACCCCAAACAAGCCCAGGTGGGGAGACCGCACGTGAGAGCCAAAGGAAATCCCCACGAAGGGAGAGATGCACAGCCAGCCTCCAGCTGCATCAGCTCTGCCCTCCACCCCAGCTGGTCCAGTCCCATCTCCTTCCAAATTAGAGAGTCTAACAAGAGATATGAAAACTGTAACTGTTGGTGCCCCTCCCATACCTCCTGGTCCCTCCCACTTCAGAGCACACCAACCTCACTTCCAGCTATCAGCATCTACATTTCCTAGCTGAAGGGCTTTCTCTACATGTCCCTGAAAAGCCCACTCTACGTGTCTACTCAGTGGGCCCAAAAGTGCCCAGGATTCATCCCCTCTCTCTGGTGAAAGCAGCCCTCAACAAAATGCTCCTACTGCACATGGTACAGAAACACCCAGGTCCTTCACCCTCAGCTGAGGTAACTCTGCTTGCATGTTCTAAACTGGCTCTCAGATTCCCCAGAAAGACCTAGTTCCTGTTACCCACAATGATAACTTACTTCATAAAGATGCCTTTGTTTTCCACCTTCCTTTTTCTGTCTCATTTCCCTACCCTCCTGACATTCTGGGGGGTTTTGTTTTATCCAGTCTTACCTCCCAACCAAACTATATGCACTTTATATCTTTGTCTCAGGGTCTGTTTCTTAGGGCACCCAAACTAAATTTTTAAATGGACAGGAGGCCTTGGCCAGGTAGTTCAGTTGGTTAGAGCATCATCCCAATATGCCAAGGTTATAGGTTTGATCTCCATTCAGGGCACATACAAGTATCAACCAAAAAATGAGTAAATAAGTGGAACAAATCAGTGTTTCTCTCTGTCTGTCTGCCTGCCTGCCTGCCTGCCTGTCTCTCTTCTTTCCTCTCTGTCTCTATAATCAATAAATAAGAAAATAAAATGGACAGGAAATTATCATGCAGTATGATAGGGGAAATAACTGCTATTGAGATAACATGTAAGAAGGGACCCTGACCCAGCCCCAGGGGTCAGAGAAGGCTTCCTGTGGAAGATGATGGACTGAGTGAGGTCTGAAGGGCACATAGGAATAAGGAGGAGGTAGGGCAGACTCAGCAGGGAGGATATTCTAGTCAGAGGGATCAGCACAACAAAGTTCTGGAAGCAAGAACAAATGGGCTATATTCAAGGAAATGGAAATGTTTAGTGTGGCTGAGACATGGACCAGGAATGATACAGAGATGAGTGATAAAGCTGGAGAGGCAAGAAATGAACAGATCACAATGGACCTTGTTTATCAGGTTGAGAAGTATAGAAACATGTGCCTAGTTGCAGCAGAAACTTTAATAATTAGCGTTTCCAGGCTTTACTAGTATCAGATAATAATATGGGACTTGGATAGTCTATGCATTCTCTTGTATATTTTTCTTTAAAACCAATTCCATCCATCTTGCTCTACCCTTCCTTATGTTACTTTTTCTCCTTGCACCAGGAGCTGCGCCCTTGTCTTTAAGCCCCTGGTTTAAAGCTAAGCTTCTAAGTGTGGGGATTATGTCCCTTCTCCTTTGTATCCTCCACAGTGTCTTGAACAAAGCACTGGTCATGGTAAATGCTTACTGCATATTGATGTCTGAACTTGCCCATCCGTTTCCTCCCTCTCTCTCTTTATTTCTCTTTCCCTTCCCCCTCCCTCCCCACTCAGAACTTTCTTGCAGTCAACCCACATATATGAATCACAGTAGCATCTCTTAAAAGGGAACCCCCTCAAAAACCAGCTGGTCCAGCCTCATTCCATTTACATTGCTGAGTGGGAAGGTCCCCATTACACAACCATAACAGCCCAGTGCATGCTGAGCACCACTCTCTCATCTCTCCACACTCCTTTAAGTCCTCCTCTTTCCTATTATCTTCCATCTTGTTTTCCTTTTCCTCGAGGATCTGACTCTTTGCCTTCAAATCCTACTTATTGTCAAGAGTGTGTACCTTGGCTTTCAGAGTGAAAGTAAGTAGTTGTCTCATTTGTGAGACACTGAGATACATGCTCTCCTCCTGTGCTTAGAGAAAAGGCTTAGTTCAAGATACAGAGGAATACAGAGTTTAGAGTGTGAGTAATAGAGATTCTTTAGACAAGGGTTGGACAAACTTTCTCAGTAAAGGATCAGATAGTAAATATGTTGGGCTTTGCAGGCCATAAGGTCTCCACTGCAGCTACTCAGCTCTGCCTTGTAGTGGGAAAGCAGTCACAGCCAGTACCTAAATCAATGCCACGGCTGTGTGCTGGCACAACTTGACTTACAACAACAGCCAGTGGGCTAATTGGCCCACAGGCCATAGTTGGCCAGCTCCCACTCTAGACCGAATCTCTCGAACAAATGAGGACACTGAACCCCACAGGTGATGTGTCCCAGTTTACCCTGACAATTAATGGTAGTGCTGGGCTGAGGACTTGGGAATCCTGACCCTCTAGTTCTTAAGACTTGAGTCCTGCTTTTTCCACTTTGACTTGTTTGTCTAACCAACACTCACCCCCAGCCACTTTTTCCCATCAGATAGTTTGATAGATCCTAACACTCAGGAACCAAAGACATATCAAAACCTCGAAGGCTGTGGACACTTTCCCAGGTGTCCTATCATTTCTAATACAATCTATGTCTACTTTTGGAGTGGTCAGTCTCCAGCTCCAGTGGATGCTGTGTGTGTGTGTGTGTCCTACTGTATAGAAACATGCCCAGTTACAGATAGGCAAGAATATTGACAAATGGTCAGATGGGCTTGCCCCAATTAAAGAAACCTTCTAGGCTGCTCATACTGAATTGCAGTATCTAAATTTTTGGAAAGAAGGCTTTCAAATAATTTGAATATGAAGAGACTGAAGATGAAGAGCCTGGTCAACAAGACAACCTAGCTGAATGACTGGTAGGACATTCCAAACTGCTGAGTGTGCTGTTAATGACTGTAGAAGGCAAGACGGACAACAGAACTAGTTCCCACAAGAGGACTGTTTTGCCTCACATCTTAACCAAAATAGGCCCTGTGACTCGAATGATCTTAGAAGCGTCCTCGGTTATGGATCAACTGACCTGTCCTTTTAAACAAAGGTGCTTGAAGCTATTTCTTCAGAATGCCAAAGAAGGAGGCAAAACATTCTTCGAGGCTTATGTAAAGGCATTGCTGGCCATTCCATGACTGGGAAACTGTGACAGCTGATGGCCCAGGTTGATAGGACAGCAATGAATAATGAATAAAACTCTTCTCTACCTTGGCTTGTTCCAGCTGTTAGACCATTTCCAACTCTCAGGAACAGTGACTATAAATGTGCAGCTAAGGACAAGTTTTACCTGTACGCACTGGCAGCTTCTTCTGGTTCCCATCGGCCATTTCAGCTCTCTTCCCAAAACAGGCCTGATCAACTTCAGTAGGGTCATCTCCAGAATGGCTCCACAGCATTCAAAAGTATTAATTAATTAAAGAAAACCACAAAACTAAACCTGGGGGGACCATGACTATTCTAATGATGACTTAGGAACTGCAGGAAGTAACTGTCCTGATCATTAACTTTGGCAGCTGGCACAGTGAAAATAAGAGAATCTCCTTCCCTGACTCTTTGCTTCAACCACTTTTTAAAATTTAATTCTCAGTACCAAAAATATTTCCCCAAAATATACCTTTGGTCAGGACACTATAACTGACCAAATGTAACAAGATGCATTCTTAAAAGCGAAGGGCTTAAACCAATGTCCCCCACCCCCAAATCCCAGTCACCTGCCCAGATTTGTGCCATTAACTACTGCACATTTAAACTTTATGTTTACATTCATATTTATTTAATAAAGAAAAAGCTAAATTCCCTGATGTTACAGAATCAAGACATACTCCCACCCCTACCTATCTCCCTGTATCAGTTTTCCTCAAATAATTCCAAAACTTAATGGGTAATGACTATAAGTCTAGTGAAGAAATCGAGAAAAGTGTGAACAAAAAGAAATCACTCTATTCACTATGCATGAATCAAGAAAGCAGTATCTTTCATATGTTCTTAAAACATCTCCCTGAGACAGGAGGAATTTTTTCTCCAAATCCTCAGAAGCTGCTGATTACAACATCTTACATAATATAGTAGGGGAGGAAAACTATTTCCTGAGAGCCTGTTATGCCAGGCATTATGATTAGATTTTTGCATTCGGTTCTCATCACTCCCCTGGGAGATCATTGTTATCTGTCTTACAGATGATAAAACTGAAGCTGAAAGAGGTTAAGGGTTTCAACCAAGGTCACAGACTAGTAAACTCTGGATCAGACCAGCTCCAGCTGACCCTGAGCTCCTCGTGCTCTCTGTAGCATGACCGGCCTTCCTACTCTGATGAGGCAGAGGAAGGAAATGCCTCCTGCACTTTGAGATTACCACAGTACTTGTGTTAAGAGGGAAGGAAAAGATCAAATTTACTATTTTGAAAACAAAGTGTTCGTTTCATTTCAAAGTTATAGACACCAAAAGCCAGGGGATTATGGTTCTGCCAGAAGTCCCAGGTGACACCAATAAATGACTTGAGAACACTCAAGTGTTTCAAAGGTCTTTAGCACTTTTCACAACTCTCAAGTTTCCAACTTACTATTTGTCCAGTACATCACCCTAACTTAGGCACTTTGGAAAGATCTGATGCGGATGACAGACTTTGAGGATTTAAGAATAAGGTGAGTGTGATGTTAAATGAGAGTATTCCTAATTGAAGCCTCGTAAGAAGGGTGTGAATGCCTTTGTAAATATTAATGAAATGTAAAATATTTTCTAGAACACAGTGATTAATGTAGTTTTTATTAGTGGGCAATTATAAATAATATTTTTATTAGCAATGAGAAATTACTTTTCCTTTTTTATTTAAACTGGAACACTTTGGAATGCTGGTCTTATGGACTTGTGTTACTTTGCATTGGGAATAAAATGGCCTCACTGTTATTGTTTTTATGCAATTTATTGGAACTCACACATTGATTTTATGTATAACTAGCTACAATATCCTTTTTTTTTTCTTGCCTTTATGAGACACAGATCATGTCTGTGGTTTAATGGGCTAAACACTATTATTGTTTTGAATTAGCTGGTAGCATACATAGCTCAAAATAAGCCTTGTATTGAATCCTCTATTTTCCTTTGTGCAGAGGTAAGAAGATGCTAGTTTACAGATAGTGAGAAATACCACTGGATTTTTATAGCAAAGACACTCTAATACAAATAAAAACTAGTTCATCAAACTGCTTTGCATAGGTCAAACTCCCAAACTGTCTGGATCTGACTAGCTGTTGGGCATTCCATAGACAAAACCTAAGTCTACTGTCTTGTTAGGATGAAAGAACAAACACAATCAAATTATCTAAGTTTTTCTCTATGTAATAATGCCATATTCCCAGTTTTATAGTGAGGATTAAGTAATGTAATGGATACAAAATTCTAGGGAGTCCAAATCAGCAGCCACTGAAATGGTTGTGGCTGCAGTGGTCACTACTATTTCTACTAGTATTATTATCCCCTCTGAGCCTCCATTCAGTCATTTTATCAATCCGTCAATACAGTGCACGCAGTGATGCAGGTTCCTTAGGAGGGCATCGCAGGGAAAGACAGAACTGCTTCCTGAAAGGGACCATGGTCCAGAAAGCCTCTCAGCAAAACACAAACACTGCCGTTCTTCCTTTCTTACATTTGCAGCAGTCAGAGCTTTCCAATTCCATTCTCCAGTTACCAGTCCCTGAGAAACCGAGAGAATAGTTGCAAAACCCCAAGAAACATGCTTTGGGAACTCAGAAATACACACTGTTTTTCTTAAACCTAAATTGAATAAGAAACTGTGATTCAACTCATTTCCAAGTGAAGGGTCTGTGAATCACACACAAAAACAAGTTGCTTGCTTTGAAGGCAAAGACCTTGATATAGTGACCATCTGACAACAAAGTACTTAAATGGTTTTTCCAAAGATTTTGTTCTTCTCGATCTAGGTCAGCAGTTCATCACTGAATACAGAAACTTAACTGAAAAGTGGACTCCTGTCCAGCCAAGATGGAGGCATAGGTAGATGCACTGTGCCTCCTCGCACAACGAAAATTAAGGACAATAAAAATTTAGAAACAAACAAACAAAAAAAAAACAACCCTGAATCTGACAGAAAATTGAACCGTAAGGAAGTTCAACAACCATTCATCCAGACTGGTAAGAGGGTGGAGTCAGTGGCCCATAGAGAGAGGTCTCGACAGGAAAAAGCAGTGGTTGGCAGTCCCAGGCACGCAGGCAGTGACTAGCAGACCCTGGGCGCACAAGGGGGCTTGCTGACCTTGAACACACATTTGCATGCAGATAAACCAGGCGAAAATGGGGAGACAGACCACGCAACCCAGGGCCCCAGCACCGGGAAATAAAGCCTAAAAGCACCAATTGAAAACACTTGTGGGGATTGAGGTGCCAGGAGAGACTCCCAGCCTCACAGGAGAGTTTGTTGGAGAGACCCACAGGGTCCTGGAATGTGCAGAGACCCACCCGCCCTGAAGGCAGCACCAGAAGGGCCCAGTTTACTTGTGGAAGCCAGTGGAGGGGTCTGGGATACAAGAGAGAGCAGAGCAAGCGCCATAGTTCCCTCTCTGACCCTGCCCCCACATTCAGCATCACAACCCACCAAGTGGGTTGCCCCAACTTGGTAAACACCTAAGGCTCCACCCCTCACTACGTAACAGGCACAACAAGACAAAAAAAAAATATGGCTCAAGCAGAAGAACAGATCAAATCTCCAGAGCCAATACATCTAAGCGACCAAGACATAGCCAACCTATCAGCTGCATAGTTCAAAGCACTGGTGATCAGGATGCTCACAGAATTTGTTGATTTTGGTCACAAATTAGATGAAAAAATGAAGGCCACACTAAGTGGGATGAAGGAAAATGCACAGGGAACCAATAGTGATAGGAAGAAAACTGGGACTCAAATCAAAGGAGTGGACCAGAAGGAAGAAAGAAACAACCAAGCAGAAAAAAAATGAAGAAACAAGAATTCAAAAAAATGAGGAGAGGCTTAGGAACCTCCAGGACATCTTTAAACATCCCAACATCTGAATTATAGGGGTACCAGAAGGGGAAGAGGAAGAGCAACAAGTGGAAAACTTATTTGAACAAATAATAAGGGAGAACTTCCCCAATCTGGCAAAGGAAATAGACTTCCAGGAAGTCCAGGAAGCTCAGAGAGTCCCAAAGAAGTTGGACCCAAGGAGGAACACACCAAGGCACATCATGATTGCATTAGCCAAGATTAAATGAAGGAGAAAATCCTAGAAGCAGCAAGGGATAAGGAGACAGTACCTACAAAGGAGTTCCCATTGGACCATCAGCTGATTTCTCAAAAGAGACTTTACAGGCAAGAAGGGGCTGGAAAGAAGGTTTCCAAGTCATGAAAGGCAAGGACCTACATCCAAGATTGCTCTATCCAGCAAAGCTTTCATTTA